>JAVTVJ010005416.1:0-18972 GCA_034509425.1 Eopsaltria australis | reverse complement strand
TACCAAAAAACCCCAACAAAACAAACAAACCCAAACAGAAAACCCCAAACAAACGAACAAAAATCCCCCCAAAAAAATAAACTAACAAAAAAAAAACCCACAAAAAAACCCCCCAACAACAACAGAAAAAGCCAGCCAGAAAAAAACCCCACAAAAACAGAGGTCAGGCAAGAATTTATTTATTTATTTATTTATTTGTTTACCTCAGAAAATTAAAAACTGCTCCTTTTAACCTCCCTTGAGGTGGTTTGGGCACGAGCAGCAAGGTCTGGTGTGCATTAGAGACACCACAAAATGTGTATTTTACCCTTTTATATGTAAAAAAAAATTAATAATAAATAAATAATATTAATAATAAATAATAAAATGAACTTCCAGCTCTGGAGGAGTCTCTGTTGCAATATTGAGGAATCTCTTGTGAGAAGCAGGGTGTTTTAACCCATTTTTTTCTCGTTTCCAGGGATATTTCTGGGACCAAATGTGACTTCACAGTGCAGGTCCAGCTAAGGTAGGGATTTTATTGCCTGTTGGTTTTTAGGATTTATCCCAGCCACGTCCTGCCCCAGAAAACTGGGAATTCCTGGATGGAAAAGAGCCTCATCCTGAGTGGTTTTCTTGAATCCTCCTTCCTGTCATCCCGTGCGCCTGGGGCTGGAAATTCCGTGAGCAGGGAGGGTTGTTTTTCCAGGCAGGGATTCCGTGGGTATTCCAAGATCTCTTGGGCACTTTGGGAATCACCAGCCTGGATAATTTGGGATTTTTGACGGGTGAAGCATAAAAATGGATGGAATTCTGTGTCTCAGGCAGGTGGGGTGGGATGGAGCAAGGAAGGAGAGCAAACAGGGACCCCTCTTGGAGGATTCAGGCTCTGCTGGGACCTGGCCAGGGATGGGGCTGGAGAATGAATGTGGATTTTACACTTTCTTATGTTTAAAAAATGGTGTTTTCCAGAAAATGAACCTCCAGCAAATGTGTATTTTACAGTTTTTTTTAATGTTTAAAAAATGGTGTTTTCTATAAAATGAACCCCCAGCAAATGTGCATTTTACAGTTTTTTTATGTTTTAAAAAATTATGTTTTCCACAAATTGAACCTCCATCCATACACGTGGTTAATTTGGGATTTTTGACAGGTGCAGCATAAAAATGGATGGAATTCTGTGTCTCAGGCAGGTGGGGTGGGATGGAGCAAGGGAGGAGGGAAAATTGATCATCCTGCCCCTGCTGGGACCTGGCCAGGGATGGGGCTGGAGAATGAATGTGGATTTTACACTTTTTTATGTTTAAAAAAATGGTGTTTTCCAGAAAATGAACCTCCAGCAAATGTGGATTTTACACTTTTTTTTAAAATTTTACAAAATGGTGTTTTCCATAAATTGATCCTCCAGCAAAAGTATATTTTACACTTTTTTTTTTAATGTTTAAAAAATGGTGTTTTCTAGAAAATGAACCTCCAGCAAATGTGTATTTTACAGTGTTTTTATGTTTTAAAAAAGAATTTTTTCCATAACTTGAACCTCCATCCATACCCGTGGATAATTTGGGGTTTTTGACGGGTGAAGCATAAAAATGGATGGAATTCTGTGTCTCAGGCAGGTGGGGTGGGATGGAGCAAGGGAGGAGGGAAAACAGGGACCCCTCTGGGATGATCCAGGCCCTGCTTGGACCTGGCCAGGGATGGGGCTGGAGAATGAATGTGGATTTTGCACTTTCTTATGTTTAAAAAAAATGGTGTTTTCCAGAAAATGAACCTCCAGCAAATGTGGATTTTACACTTTTTTTACATTTTACAAAATGGTGTTTTCCATAAATTGATCCTCCATCCATACACGTGGATAATTTGGGCAGTTTGACACGTTGCAGCAAAAATGGATGAATCTGTGTCTCAGGCAGTGGGGGGATGAGCAAGGAGGAGAAAGCAGGGACCCCTCTGGATGATCCAGGGCCCGTGCCTGGACTCCATCAGGGAATGGGCTGGAGAATAATGTGGATTTTACACTTTCTTATGCTTAAAAAAAATGGTTGTTTTCCAGAAATGAACCTCCAGCAAAGTTATTTTACACTTTTTACATTTTACAAAATGGTGTTTTCCATAAATTGATCCTCCAGCAAAACTATATTTTACACTTTTTTTTTATGTTTAAAAAATGGTGTTTTCTATAAATTGATCCTCCAGCAAAAGTGTATTTTACAGTGTTTTTATGTTTTAAAAAAGAGTTTTTTCCATAACTTGAACCTCCATCCATACACGTGGATAATTTGGGATTTTTGACAGGTGCAGCATAAAAATGGGTGGAATTCTGTGTCTCAGCCAGGTGGGGTGGGATGGAGCAAGGGAGGAGGGAAAATCGATTATCCTGCCCCTGCTGGGACCTGGCCAAGGATGGGGCTGGAGAATGAATGTGGATTTTACACTTTTTTATGTTTAAAAAATGGTGTTTTCCAGAAAATGAACCTCCAGCAAATGTGTATTTTACACTTTTTTAACATTTAAAAAAATGGTGTTTTCTATAAATTGGACCTCCAGCAAATGTGCATTTTACACTTCTTTTATGTTTTAAAAAAGAGTTTTTTCCATAACTTGAGCCTCCATCCATACACGTGGATAATTCGGGGTTTTTGACAGGTGCAGCATAAAAACGGATGGAATTCTGTGTCTCAGGCAGGTGGGGTGGGATGGAGCAAGGAAGGAGAGCAAACAGGGACCCCTCTTGGATGATCCAGGCTCTGCTGAGACTGCACAGGGATGGGGCTGGAGAATGAATGTGGATTTTACACTTTCTTATGTTTAAAAAAATGGTGTTTTCCATAAATTGATCCTCCAGCAAAACTATATTTTACACTTTTTTTTTATGTTTAAAAAATGGTGTTTTCTATAAATTGATCCTCCAGCAAAAGTGTATTTTACAGTGTTTTTATGTTTTAAAAAAGAGTTTTTTCCATAACTTGAACCTCCATCCATACACGTGGATAATTTGGGATTTTTGACAGGTGCAGCATAAAAATGGGTGGAATTCTGTGTCTCAGCCAGGTGGGGTGGGATGGAGCAAGGGA
The DNA here is from genome assembly GCA_034509425.1 of Eopsaltria australis. Taxonomy (NCBI): domain Eukaryota; kingdom Metazoa; phylum Chordata; class Aves; order Passeriformes; family Petroicidae; genus Eopsaltria; species Eopsaltria australis. Next base: position 15,919 of record JAVTVJ010005416.1, on the reverse strand, counting down.
GGAGGGAAAATCGATTATCCTGCCCCTGCTGGGACCTGGCCAAGGATGGGGCTGGAGAATGAATGTGGATTTTACACTTTTTTATGTTTAAAAAATGGTGTTTTCCAGAAAATGAACCTCCAGCAAATGTGTATTTTACACTTTTTTAAAAATTTTACAAAATGGTGTTTTCCATAAATTGATCCTCCAGCCAAACTATATTTTCCACTTTTTTTTATGTTTAAAAAATGGTGTTTTAGTCTATAAATTGGACCTCCAGCAAATGTGGATTTTACAGTGTTTTACATTTAAAAAAATGTATTTTCTATAAATTGATCCTCCAGCAAATGTGCATTTTACAGTTCTTTTATGTTTAAAAAAATGGTGTTTTCCATAACTTGAACCTCCATCCATACACGTGGATAATTTGGGGTTTTTGACGGGTGAAGCATAAAAATGGATGGAATTCTGTGTCTCAGGCAGGTGGGGTGGGATGGAGCAAGGGAGGAGGGAAAACAGGGACCCCTCTTGGATGATCCAGCCCAGGGATGGGGCAGGTCCCTGGCAGGAGCCCAGGGGGGCTGAGAGGTTCTGCTGCTCCCTGGAATTCTCATTGTCCTGGGAGCAGGAAAGGTGTGTCCTGCTGGGGATCCAGCAGCAAAAACGCCTCTTTGAACTTCAGAATAAATAAACCCAACATCAGAGGCGTGAGGAGTCGGTGGCTGTGCCTGAAACTGCAGCTGGGACAGTGGAAAATGTCATTTGTGACACCTCGGTCTCGGGTGGAAAATTGGGATTGGAATGAGTGAGGCTGAGGAATTCCAGGAATGTGAGGAGGAGCCTCCAGCCTGCTCGAGCCTCTGTCATTCTGGGGGTTTTTCCTGCTTTAACAACATCATTTGAGTCTCTGTTCAGCAAGATCTGTCATGGTTTCATAGCTCAGTGCAAAACCAGTTCCCTTTTGGGAGAGATGATCTTTAAATCCCTTTAAAAGCGAATGGTGATGGCAGCTCTTTGCTTTCAGGTTTTGTTTATCAGAAACCAGTTGTCCACAAGAAGATCACTTCCCACCCAATCTGTGTGTGAAAGTCAATGGGAAACCGTGCAGCCTTCCAGTGAGTAGAACCTGCTTTGAATCCACGTTGTGGGATTGCACTGGTAGGAATTACCTGCCTGAGGATTGATCCCAACCTTTGTTTTCACTTTCTGGAGCATTGGAATGAGTAGAAAAGACCAAGTCAATTGTTTCAGCCGGTAGATGCAGAGTTAATATGGAAGTGAAAAAATACCCTTTTCAAGATCACACATTTATTAATATTAACAGGAAAAGAGGAAAACTTTGAATTTTAGAACCTCTGGTCCAAAGTTTGGGATTATTTTTTTTAGTTTTGCTGGTACAGGAGGGGTGGCAAAATTCCCTTTAACATTCTGTGTGCAGGGTGAGGATTTTGGATTCCCATCATGAGACAGAGGCTGTAAAACGCTCACTATTTTATTGTCTGATATTCTCTCTTTGAATTAAACAGAGAGCCTGCTCCAGGTGTGTTGGGAGGTAAAAAACAAAACCTTGAATTCTTTTTTTGTGAGAGCTGAAATCTTTTGGGTTTTTAGGGCTACCTGCCACCAACCAAAAACGGTGTCGAACCAAAGCGCCCCAGCCGACCAATCAACATTACCTCGCTCGTCCGCCTGTCCACCACGGTCCCCAACACCATCGTCGTGTCCTGGACTGCAGAGATTGGCAGAGTGAGTGACTGGGCTCTCTTTTATCTGTGTGAGAGAGAATTCTGTGCGGGGAATCCTAGCTGGGGTAGCCAGAGTGTTCCTTGTGCAGCTGGGATTCCGTGGTGCCGATGTGCCTCCCTCAGAGCCCTCCCTCAGTTTGGGCTGGGATCTCTCCCTCCTCATCTTTGTCACTCAGGGAGGCCCCACATAAAGAGATCAAGGCATCCTCTCTAAACCTTTTGTTTGTTGATTTGGCCAAACTTCAGACTTTGAAGCTCTTCCTGACTTGAGGGACTTGACAAAGCTTGGCTTGGACTTGCAGGGAGCGAGCGACGCTGGGCACAGAGTGGCCCTTCAGAGCTGGGAGCGTGGCCACAGAACAGCACAATTCCATTGGCATTTTTTACATTTCTCCTCTCCCAGCTTCTCTCCTCTTCCTTCACGTTTAAAACCTGGTGTTTTTATCACTTTCCTGTGTCTGTGGGGAGAACGTCACGGGCGGCGTAAAAAATCGCTGATGTTCCGCCGGAATCATTAAATCTGGAACGTGCTGCAGAAAGTGCCTTCAGTGAATCCCTCCATCAGTCAGGGAGCTGCTTTCAGAGCTGGCAGCAAAGCTGCTGGATGGGCATTCCAGAGGCACCGAGTGCTGCCGTGCCACTGCCCCCATCCTGTTTTCAGAAGTGCCCAGAATTGTCCTGAGGTGAAACTTTGGCCAAGAATTCGTCAGCGCGCGAAGCCCGGCGTGGAAAAAACGCTTACAACTCCAGTCAGGCACAATGGGCAGTTCAGAAACATCAGGGTGGGATCTGGGGATGGACTTCTCGTGGAGCAGAAAGCAATCTCCGTTCAGATGGTGGAATAAAGGATGGCTGAGTGATTTTGGTTAAAAAGAAATAAAAATCCTCTTTTATCTCGTGAGAACTGCAGGTAGCAAAATCGTCCTGCTTGGGTTTACACTGCTCAAGTTCCTCTGTGGATGAGTCCTGGGTGTGGCTCTGAGGGGTTCAGAACTCAGGATTCAGGGATGAGAAGTGGCCCAGGTTTGAGTTAATCCCTTGGGATCTGGCTGGTTCTCAGGTGTCTCAGATAAATCAGTTATAAGGAACATTTTGGGTGACCAGGTTTGAGTCAATCCCTTGGGAACTGGCTGGTTTTCAGGTTTAGCAGATAAATCACTTAAAGGAACATTTTGGGTGACCAGGTTTGAGTCACTCCCTGGGGATCTGGCTGGTTCTGAGGTGCCTCAGATAAATCAGTTATAAAGAACATTCTGGGTGACCAGGTTTGAGTTAATCCCTGGGGAACTGGCTGGTTCTGAGGTGCCTCAGATAAATCAGTTATAAAGAGCATTTTGGGTGACCAGGTTTGAGTTAATCCCTTGGGATCTGGCTGGTTCTGAGGTGTCCCAGATAAATCAGTTATAAAGAACATTTTGGGTGACCAGGTTTGAGTCACTCCCTTGGGATCTGGCTGGTTCTCAGGTGCCTCAGATAAATCACTTAAAGGAACATTCTGGGTGACCAGGTTTGAGTTAATCCCTTGGGATCTGGCTGGTTCTCAGGTGTCTCAGATAAATCAGTTATAAAGAACATTTTGGGTGACCAGGTTTGAGTCAATCCCTTGGGATCTGGCTGGTTCTCAGGTGTCTCAGATAAATCACTTATAAGGAACATTTTGGGTAACCAGGTTTGAGTCACTCCCTTGGGATCTGGCTGGTTCTGAGGTGTCTCAGATAAATCACTTATAAGGAACATTTTGGGTGACCAGGTTTGAGTCAGTCCTTTGGGATCTGGCTGGTTCTCAGGTTTAGCAGATAAATCAGTTATAAAGAACATTTTGGGTGACCAGGTTTGAGTCACTCCCTTGGGAACTGGCTGGTTCTCAGGTGTCTCAGATAAATCAGTTATAAAGAACATTTTGGGTAACTCCTGGCATAAATAAGCTTTAAATCCCAAAAGTGGAGGTTGGAGCAGCCTGCTCTGTGGAAGGTGTCCCTGCCCATGGAATGGGATGAGCTTTGAAATCCCTTCCCACCCAAAGCACCCGGAACTTCTGTACCCCGCAATCCTTCCTAAATCGATTCTTTGACACTTTGACAGTGAAATGTCAGGAATTATTTTACATTTGGCCGTGCCTGTGCAGCGCAGAATTTGAGTTCCCATGTCCCCCTTCCGCGCAGGATCCGTTCTGGTCCCAGCTGTGCTCCCCACCTTTGCTGGAGCCCTGGTTTGGGTTTTTGCACAATCTGTTTCAAGAGCCTTCTGTACAGGATGCCTCGGGCAAGTTCCTGCCTTTGTAGATCCAAGCTGTCGGTAAATAATTTCCCGACGTTAATTAGCATCTTTCTAACTCCTCTCCTAATTGAGGCATTAAACAGACAAGTGAAGGCAGTAGTGGTTTTTAAACGATGTGAGGAGCGTTCATGGCGAGGATGGAGTGTTTCAAAGGCGGTGTTTGTGATGCTGGTTCAACGGGAGTGATTTTGTGGTGAGATAAATCACTGCAATCCTGCCTTCAGATGCTGCTGGCATCCCCCATAAACCATGGGAGATGTCACAATTACACGGATTTCTTTAAGTGGAAACGTGTGGCAACTGCCGAGGGAAGCCTTTTATTTTTCAATTTAAATTCTATGAATGCGGCTCCAGGTTTAAGCAATGTTTAAATCAAAAAATAATTGATGTGAGAGCACAGCTTTGGTCCTTTCCACTCTGGGGTTGGGAGGTGTTGCTGCTCAATCACATTTTTAGAAAGACGTTTATAACCTGGTTTTTTTAGGAGATTGTAAGGAAAATGAGAGTTTCAGAGATGGCAGGAGTTTGAACTCAACGAGGGAAGGCTCACCTGATTTTGGGGTCCAGCAGAGTTGGGTTCTGCCTCTGCCCTGCCTGGATCCCAAAGGATTTTCTGTAGGGATAGAAGGGAAAAAATCTATCCCTGGCTTTCCCTGGCCCTGATGAGGAATTTGGGCATGGTCAGACCTGCTGGGGGAGTGACCCAACTTCAATTCAAATTGTATCAATGCAGCCTCAGGTGTAGCAATGTTTAAATAAAAAACCAATTGATGCACCCTGATGTGAGAGCACAGCTTTGGCCCTTTCCACTCTGGGGCTGGGAGGTGTTGCTGCTCAATCACATTTTTAGAAAGACGTTTATAAGCTGAATTTTTTGGGGAGATTGTAAGGAAAATGAGAGTTTCAGAGATGGCAGGAGTTTGAACTCAACGAGGGGAGGCTCACCTGAGTTATGGACCTGACAGAGTTGGGTTCTGCCTGGATCCCAAGGGATTTTCTGTAGGGAAAACGGCTTTTCCTGGCCCTGATGAGGAATTTGGGCATGGTCAGACCTGGTGGGGAAGTGACCCAACCCTTGAACTCCTGAACTGCCTTTTTGGTGATGAAATTCACATTTCAGAGACAGCTGAGTGCAGGAAGAGAAGACAAAGATGACCACTGCTTCCAGATACTGCAGGTGATGCAGCTTTTGAAGGGGCATCGCTGCTCATTTTCCTGTTTTGAAAACAAAATAAGATTTTATTTGAAAAAAGAAAAAATTCTGATCATGTTTGACCTTACAGCTTTACTTAAAGCTGACACCAGTGCAGTGCTGAACATTATCCATCTAAAATTAAATATACTGTACAAGTGCAATGCAGAACATTATCCATCTAAAATTAAATGTATTGATACAAGTGCAGTGCTGAAAATTATCCATGTAAAATTAAATGTATTGATACAAGTGCAGTGCTGAACATTATCCATGTAAAATTCAGTGTATTTGCACAAATTCAGTATCAAATATTATCCATATAAAATTAAATATACTGTGCAAGTGCAGTGCTGAACTTTATCAGTATAAAATTCAGTGTATTTACACAAATTCAGTACCAAATATTATCCATGTAAAATTAAATATACTGTAAAAGTGCCATGCAGAACTTTATCTATATAAAATTAAATATACTGTAAAAGTACAGTGCTGAACTTTATCAGTATAAAATTCAGTGTATTTACACAAATTCAGTGCCAAATATTATCCATATAAATTTCAGTGTACTGACACAAATGCAGTGCTGAGCATTGTCCATACAAAATTAAATGTATTTACACAAATTCAGTATCAAATATTATCCATATAAAATTCAACATCCTGACACCAGTGCAGTGCTGAACATTATCCATATAAAATTAAATGTATTGATACAAATACAGTGCTGAAAATTATCCATACAAAATTCAGTGTTTTTACAAAATTCAGTACCAAATATTATCCATATAAAATTAAATATACTGTAAAAGTGCAATGCAGAACTTTATCTATATAAAATTAAATATACTGTACAAGAGCAGTGCTGAACTTTATCAGTACAAAATTCAGTACCAAATATTATCCATATAAATTTCAATATACTGACACCAGTGCAGTGCAGAACATTATCCATACAAAATTCAGTGTTTTTACAAAATTCAGTACCAAATATTATCCATGTCAAATTAAATATACTGTAAAAGTGCAATGCAGAACTTTATCTATATAAAATTAAATATACTGTGCAAGTGCAGTGCTGAACTTTATCAGTATAAAATTCAGTGTATTTACACACATTAAGTACCAAATATTATCCATATAAAATTAAATATCCTGACACCAGTGCAGTGCTGAACATTATCCATCCAAAATTAAATGTATTGATACAAGTGCAGTGCTGAACATTATCCATACAAAATTAAATATACTGTACAAGAGCAATGCAGAACTTTATCTATATAAAATTAAATATACTGTACAAGTGCAGTGCTGAACTTTATCGGTATAAAATCCAGTGTATTTACACAAATTCAGTGTCAAATATTATCCATGTAAAATTCACCATCCTGACACCAGTGCAGTACATTATCCATGTAAAATTGAATGCATTGACACCAGTCCTGACCATTTTCCATGTGCATTCCCCTGTTTAAAGGGGTGAGCTGCCAGTCTGGAATAGGTGTAGACTTTCAGGAGTGCCCCAAATGCTGCTCCAAAGGCCTGGTGTGCAGCTCAGTGCCACTGGAGCGTGAAGTCACTTTTGTTGTCTCTGAAACTGCAGCCCTGAGAACTTCCTGAAGGCTTTCTCTGAAAACTGAGCCACGTTAGAGACACGCTGCCCTGCCATCCCGCAGCAGCCTGGATCCTGGCCAGGCCTGCTGGCTTCCTCTGCTCGTTGGTTTTGGGGTTTTCTCTCCTGGTTTTGCTGTTTTCTCTGCTGGTTTTGGTGTTTCCCAGAATTATTCCATCCAGTGTACCTGGTGAAGCAGCTCTCCTCCACACTGCCCTGCAATCCCCTGACTGTGTCCAGGTGCCTGTGGTGCAGACAGGGCTTTCTCTGATGTTTTTGGTGTTTGTTTTCTCTGATGTTTTTGGTGTTTGTTTTTTCTGATGTTTTTGGTGTTTCCCAGAACTATTCCATCCAGAGTACCTGGTGAAGCAGCTCTCCTCCACACTGCCCTGCAATCCCCTAACTGTGTCCAGGCTGCAGACAGGGCTTTCTCTGCTGTTTTAGGTGTTTTCTGTACTGTTTGAGGTGTTTCCTCTGCTGTTTTTGGTGTTTTCTGTTCTGTTTTTGGTGTTTCCTCTGCTGGTTGATTTTGATGCTTTCTCTTCTGTTTTTGGTGTTTTCTCTGCTGGTTTTGGTGTTTCCCAGAATTATTCCATGGCAGTGTACCTGGTGAAGCAGCTCTCCTCCACACTGCCCCGCAATCCCCTGACTGTGTCCAGGTGCCTGTGGTGCAGACAGGGCTTTCTCTGATGATTTTGGTGTTTTCTCTTCTGTTTTTGGTGTTTTCTGTTCTGTTTTTGGTGTTTCCTCTGCTGTTTTTGGTGTTTTCTCTGCTGTTTTTGGTGTTTCCTCTGCTGTTTTTGGTGTTTCCTCTTCTGTTTTTGGTGTTTCCTCTGCTGTTTTTGGTGTTTTCTCTGCTGTTTTTGGTGTTTTCTCTTCTGTTTTTGGTGTTTCCTCTGCTGTTTTTGCTGTTTTCTCTGCTGTTTTTGGTGTTTCCCAGAACTATTCCATGGCAGTGTACCTGGTGAAGCAGCTCTCCTCCACACGGCCCTGCAATCCCATAACTGTGTCCAGGTGCCTGTGGTGCAGACAGGGCTTTCTCTGCTGTTTTTGGTGTTTCTTGTACTGTTTTTGGTATTTTCTCTTCTGTTTTTGGTGTTTTCTCTGCTGTTTTTGGTGTTTTCTCTGATGTTTTTGGTGTTTTCTCTGATGTTTTTGGTGTTTTCTCTCCTATTTTTGGTGTTTTCTCTGCTGTTTCTGGTGTTTTCTCTTCTGTTTTTGGTGTTTTCTCTTCTGTTTTTGGTGTTTCCTCTGCTGTTTTTGGTGTTTTCTCTGCTGTTCTGTGCTGTTTCCCAGAACTATTCCATCCAGTGTACCTGGTGAAGCAGCTCTCCTCCACACTGCCCTGCAATCCCCTGACTGTGTCCAGGCTGCCTGTGGTGCAGACAGGGCTTTCTCTGATGATTTTGGTGTTTTCTCTGCTGTTTTTGGTGTTTTCTCTTCTGTTTTTGGTGTTTCCTCTGCTGTTTTTGGTGTTTTCTGTTTTTGGTGTTTCCTCTGCTGTTTTTGGTGTTTTCTCTGCTGGTTTTGGTGTTTTCTCTTTTGTTTTTGGTGTTTCCTCTTCTGTTTTTGGTGTTTCCTCTGCTGTTTTTGGTGTTTTCTCTACTGTTTTTGGTGTTTTCTCTGCTGTTTTTGGTGTTTCCTCTGCTGGTTTTGGTGTTTCCCAGAACTATTCCATCCAGTGTACCTGGTGAAGCAGCTCTCCCCCACACTGCCCTGCAATCCCCTGACTGTGTCCAGGCTGCAGACAGGGCTTCTCTTCTGTTTTTGGTGTTTCCTCTTCTGTTTTTGGTGTTTCCTCTGCTGGTTTTGGTGTTTTCTCTTCTGTTTTTGGTGTTTCCTCTGCTGTTTTTGGTGTTTTCTCTGCTGTTCTGTGCTGTTTTTCAGAACTATTCCATGGCAGTGTACCTGGTGAAGCAGCTCTCCCCCATGGTGCCCTGCAATCCCCTGACTGTGTCCAGGCGGCAGACAGGGCTTCTCTTCTGTTTTTGGTGTTTCCTCTGCTGTTTTTGGTGTTTCCTCTGCTGTTTTTGGTGTTTCCCAGAACTATTCCATCCAGTGTACCTGGTGAAGCAGCTCTCCCCCACACTGCCCTGCAATCCCGTAACGAGCTGTGTCCAGGCTGCAGACAGGGCTTCTCTGCTGATTTTGCTGGTTTTTGTGCTGTTTTTCAGAACTATTCCATGGCAGTGTACCTGGTGAAGCAGCTCTCCTCCACGGTGCTCCTGCAGCGGTTGCGGGCCAAGGGGATCCGGAACCCCGATCACTCCAGAGCGCTCAGTGAGTGTCCGATGGGCTTGTTCGGAAAAAAGGGAAAGAAAACCACTTCTTTAAAGGCAGATTTGGAATTCGGACTGTGCTACCCAAGCTCTGGGCTTCCTACATCCCTCTGGCCTCTGGGAATCTGATAGTGGAGTTGTTTGTGTTCGGCTGCGATTCAGGGACTCAGAGGCCTCTGTTTGCACCAGGAGCCAGCCCAGGAGCCCTGGTGACACTGGGAGGGGAAAAACGCAGGAGAATCTCCCTGAGCTCAGCCATCCCGGCTTTGTTTGTGCACGGATCCACGGTGGGGTGGGCACTGAGCACCTCAGGCTGAAAACCTCACCCCAGATCTGGCTCTGGCTCTGGGCAGGAGCAGCTCCCTGAGCTGGGTTTGTTCCCTTGGCTCAGAGGTTTGGGGTGAGCCTGGGCAGAGCGGCCTCCCCCCAGCCCCCTCCTCACTCCAGGGGCAGATTTGCTGCTGTTTGTGTTTTTTCTGACAAGTTGGTGGAAGTTTGTGGCGTAAAAACACTGGCACTGTAGCATAAAACGTGGCATAAAAATGTCAGAACTGCTCTGGGTCTGGTTTTAGGGAGAGGGGAAAATCCCAGCACCTGAGCACTGTTCAATGCTCACATCAGGGGTTGTCCCTTCTCCAGAAGGGAAGAAATGAGTCCAGCAGGAAAAAATAGAGCAGAGTGGCAGAGCTGTGGATCCACAGTGAAATGGGCATTGGGCACCTCAGAGCTGGAGGCCTCAGCCCAGGTCTGGCTCTGGCTCTGGCTCTGGGCAGGAGCAGCTCCCTGAGCTGGGTTTGTTCCCTTGGCTCAGAGGTTTGGGGTGAGCCTGGACAGAGCAGCCTCCCCCCAGCCCCCTCCTCACTCCAGGGGCAGATTTGCTGCTTTTTGTGTTTTTTCTGACAAGTTGGTGGAATTTTGTGCTATAAAATGTGGCATAAAAATGTCAGAACTGCTCTGGGTCTGGTTTTCAGAGAGAGGGGGAAAATCCCAGCACCTGAGCACTGTTCAGTGCTCACATCAGGGGTTGTCCCTTCTCCAGCCATGAAAAATGTCCTGTGCATTAATTTGTCCTAATGCAGGTGATTTAAATGCACAGAAATTTAGAAAGTTGCAGGTGGCTGCTGCTCTACAAGGTGAGAGTGAAGGTCTGGCTAAGTCCAGTTCTTGGAGGAGGAATAAAATGGGTCTGACTTGTTCATGTAACAGTAATAGAATCATGGTTACAAAACATTATTATAATAATAAATAAAATAAAAATAAAATAAAATAAAATAAAATAAAATAAAATAAAATAAAATAAAATAATATAAATAAAAATGTTTCTAAAATGTAATATTTATAATAATAACTATAAATAAAAAATCATAAAAATAAAATAAAAAATAAATGATATAAATAAAATAAGTATAAGTGATAAATAAGGTTTATAAAACACTATTATATTTATAAAGATTAATAATAAATATAAATAATAATAATAAAAATAAATAATAATAAATTAAATAAATATAAATAATAATAAATAATGTTTATGAAACATTATTATGTTTATAAGAATAACTAAAATAATAAAACTAAAATGAAAAATAAATAATATAAATAAAATAGATATAAATAATAATGTTTCTAAAATGTAATATTTATAATAATAACTATAAATAAAAAATCATAAAAATAAAATAAAAAATAAATGATATAAATAAAATAAGTATAAGTGATAAATAAGGTTTATAAAACACTATTATATTTATAAAGATTAATAATAAATATAAATAATAATAATAAAAATAAATAATAATAAATTAAATAAATATAAATAATAATAAATAATGTTTATGAAACATTATTATGTTTATAAGAATAACTAAAATAATAAAACTAAAATGAAAAATAAATAATATAAATAAAATCAATATAAATAACAATAATAATAATGATGATAATAATAATATTTATAAATATTGTAAATAAAAATAGAGGATGAAAATTAAAGAAATTAATGAAAATGAAAGAAATTAATGAATTTTCTATTTCACTGCAAATTAAATGTCAGATTTTGTCAGGGTGATTCTGGCTCCCTGTTGTTCAGGTTGCTTTCCAGTTTTCAATCACTTGATGAGGATTTTGGAGGGTTTATGGTGCTGCTTGTCCATGGGAGAGTTTTTAATAAGTTCAAGGATTTTAGCTTGACGTTAGAAATGAAATTAATGTGGTATTAAATTATTTAAATGATACTTAAATACTAAATAATGGTCAGGTGCAAAGTTGCCTGTGAATGAGTTGAGACATCTCTGGGTAAATAAAATCCCTGGAGTTTCAGGGGTCTTGAATTCAAACGTTACCACACAATTTCACACTTGTTTTATTTCTTTATCATCCAATTCATGTTTGATTTAACCTAAACCAAACCTTTCCTTCTTTCCCACCCCAGTTAAAGAGAAGCTAACAGCTGATCCAGACAGTGAAATAGCAACCACCAGCCTAAGGGTGTCTCTTCTTTGTCCAGTAAGTTGGGTTTTTATTCTCTCCAACTGGTTCTGATTGAAATTGTGGCTGGTTTAATTTCAGGTTAAAGTAAAAACCTCGTGCTTCACCTGGCTGCACTTTGTGGGGACAGAGAAAATAGAGAGGGGGGTGGGTTTAATGTCTTTATAATCTTAATTTTGCCCTTGGAGGTGCTCAGAGCTCCCTTGGAGTCTGGGATCCGTGCAGGATGCAGAGGGGCTGCTCTGAGCCTGCATCTCAGCAATGTATTTAAATTAAAGTTCTTCTTCTCCCCCTGGAAATCCAAATAAATAAATCCCCAGCTGGCCCAAACATTCCACTGGAGAAAAATTCCAAGTGCAGGGGTTTGCTGGAGGTTTTGCAGCTTTGTTTACAATTCCTGAACTGGTTTTTTCAGCAGGGAAAGATAGAAATGTTTTGTGTGCTCGTAAATGAAATTATTCCAGTGGTTTTTGGGCAGGAATCAGTCAGAGAGTTGGGAAATTCAGCTTTTCCAAAGCTGGGATCCATCCCTGCCTTTCTTTGGTTTTTTTGAGACAGAGATTATCCAGGAGATTAGGAATTAGGAACCCAGATTATCCAAAAATTATCCACAAATGGGAAAAGAGCATCAACCTTTAACTCTGGGTGTGGTTAAATCCCATTTTAGGGACAGCACAGGCAGAGCTTTTACACCAAAAAAGCCTTGGGAAAATCTTCCTGGTTTTTGAATCTCCTTTTTTCCCACCAGGAGATGGGGTTTATGTCCTTCCTGCCTTAGATGTTCCTTGTTTTCCATTTGAGGCATCCAGGTTTTCCCTCTGGGGGAATTGTGCCCAAAAATCCAATGAGCCATTGCCCCTCCAACTGGGAGATGGGAATTCAGGGAGCAGGGGGGTGGGAGTCGATTTGGGGGTAGGAATAACGGGATTTTGAAATGGGAATAATGTGAATTGTGGGATGGCAATAATGTGAATTTTGGGATGGGAATAATGGGATTTTGGGATGGGAATAATGTGAATTTTGGAGTGGGAATAATGGGATTTTGAAATGGGAATAATGTGAATTTTGGGGTGGGAATAATGGGATTTTGGGATGGGAATAATGTGGATTTTGGGATGGGAATAATGTGAATTTTGGGGTGGGAATAATGGGATTTTGGGATGGGAATAATGGGATTTTGGGATGGGAAGAATGTGAATTTTGAAATGGGAATAATGTGATTTTGAAATGGGAATAATGGGGATTTTGGAGTGGGAATAATGGGATTTTGGGATGGGAATAATGTGGATTTTGGGATGGGAATAATGTGAATTTTGGGGTGGGAATAATGGGATTTTGGCATGGGAATAATGGGATTTTGAAGTGGGAATAATGTGAATTTTGGCATGGGAATAATGGAATTTTGAAAGGGGAATAATGTGAATTTTGGAGTAGGAATAATGGGATTTTGGGATGGGAATAATGTGATTTTGAAATGGGAATAATGTGAATTTTGGAGTGGGAATAATGGGATTTTGGGATGGGAATAATGTGAATTTTGGGATGGGAATAATGTGAATTTTGAAATTGGAATAATGTGAATTTTGAAATTGGAATAATGTGATTTTGAAATGGGAATAATGTGAATTTTGAAATGGGAAGAATGGGATTTTGAAATGGGAATAATGTGAATTTTGGAATGAAAATAATGGGATTTTGGGATGTCAATAATGTGAATTTTGGGATGGGAATAATGTGAATTTTGGGATAGGAATAATGTGAATTTTGGGATGGCAATAATGTGAATTTTGGGATAGGAATAATGTGAATTTTGAAATGGGAATAATGTGATTTGGGGATGGGGATAATGGGATTTTGGGATGGGAATAATGGGATTTTGAAATGGGAATAACATGGGGGCTGGACTGAGCTCCCAAAAAGCTCCCAGAAATCTCTGCTCCCACCTCTGGAATCACGCAGAGCTGCTGAGATTCAATCCTTGTTTGTGTTACACTGCAGCGAGCCCAGCTCCAGCCTCTCAGCACACGCAGCTCCCTCGGAGTGACCCTTCTGGGGCTTCCCAGGCGCTGAAGATCCTGCTCAGCCCCTGCTGCTGCTCCCCTTTGCTGTGGCCACCTGAGCCCCTCCTGGGCTGCAGCCCCAGCCCCTGCTGGGCTTCTGGCAGGAGGGTTTTATTTCAAAGTGAAATCCCTGCTTTGCACTCAGTGTGATGAACCTTGCCTGATAATGGAGCATAATTCTGCTTCTGGTCCACCCAGGACACTGCTGTTTACAGGTGCTCCTGTGTTTTGTACATGGCAGTGAAATCTTCGCTTTCCCTGATCAAACACCATTCAAAATGTGGTTTTTTATTCACTTGGATGCCGTTTCAAACACGCAGGAAGGAGGGATCTGTGCATGTGACAAAACCCAGGCTGCTGAGGGCTCCTCCTGGGGTTAAACCCAGCTTAACTCTTGTCTCTTTGCAGGCAGAAAAGCCCTGTTGGTTAATTTAAAGTAAGAAATACATGTATAAATAAATATCTATAAATACTTAGAAATGAATAAATAAATTTAAAGTTAATTTAAAGTAATAAAATCCTGGTTTTTTTCCTTTCCCAGCTGGGCAAAATGCGCCTCACCATCCCCTGCAGGGCCCTGACCTGCTCCCACCTGCAGTGTTTCGATGCCACTCTTTATATCCAAATGAATGAGAAGAAACCAACCTGGGTGTGCCCTGTGTGTGACAAGAAAGCTCCTTATGAACACCTCATTATTGATGGGTGAGTAAAGCTGGAATCACAACCAAAATCTGATTTTCCTGCCTGAAATCCAGAAGAAAAAGCAAACCTGGGTTTGCCCAAGACACCTCCTTATGAACATCTCGTTATTGATGGGTGAGTAAAGCTGGAATCACAGTCAAAATGGGATTTTCCTGCCTGAAATCGAGGTGAAATCTTCCTTTTTTAATTTTTTTTTTTCATTTTTTTTAAACTTTTTAAAAAATTAAATATAATTTAAGTTAATTTCCCTGCTGCTGCTCGGGAATTCCTGAGCAGCTCCCTCTCCTTCACCCTCCTGCAAGGATTTGTGCTCCTCAGGTGACACACAGATTGGTTCTCTGGCTCTGCCCACTTGCAAAACACTTTGCAGGTTTTTATTCTATTTTTGCAGGTTTTTATTTGATTTTTGCAGAATTTTATTTGATTTTTGCAGATTTTTATTTGATTTTTGCAGATTTTTTTTTTATTTTTGCAGATTTTTTTTGATTTTTACAGGTTTTATTTTATTTTATTTTATTTTATTTTATTTGGAGGTTTTTATTTTATTTTTGCAGATTTTTATTTTCTTTTATTTGCCGGTTTTTATTTGATTTTTGAAGATTTTTATTTTCTTTTCTATTTCATTTTATTTGCAAGATTTTATTTTATTTTATGTTATTTTATTTTATTTCCAAGTTTTTATTTGATTTTTGCAGATTTTTTTAAGTTTAGTTTAGTCTAGTTTAGTTTAGTCTATTTGCAGGTTTTTATTTGATTTTTGCAAATTTTTATTACATTTGCAGATTTTTATTTTATTTTTTTCTATTTTATTCTATTTTATTTTATTTTATTTCCAACTTTTTATTTGATTTTTGCAGATTTTTTAAAATTTAGTTTAGTTTAGTCTAGTTTAGTCTATTTGCAGGTTTTTATTAGATTTTTGTAGATTCAGTTTAGTTTATTTTAGTTTAGTTTAGTCTAGTTTAGTTTAGTTTATTTGCAGGTTTTTATTTGATTTTTAGAGACTTTCATTTTACTTTATTCTATTTTATTTTATTTGCAGGTTTTTATTTGATTTTTGCAGCTTTTTTTTTAGTTTAGTTTAGTTTAGTTTAGTCTAGTTTATTTCCAAGTTTTTATTTGATTTTTGCAGATTTTATTTAGTTTAGTCTAGTTTAGTTCAGTCTACTTGCAGGTTTTAATTTGATGTTTGCAGGTTTTTATTTGATGTTTGCAGATGTTTATTTTCGGTCACACCTGAGTTTTCCCAGGATTCCTCTTTATCAGGGAGGCAGCTGAGAGCAGAGCAGAGCAGAGCAGAGCAGCCTTTCAGCACAAACCCAGCTTTGCAGAGCAGAGCAGAGCAGCTCAGCCTTTCAGCACAAACCCAGCTTTGCAGAGCAGAGCAGAGCAGAGCAGCCTTTCAGCACAAACCCAGCTTTGCAGTGCAGAGCAGAGCAGAGCAGAGCAGCCTTTCAGCACAAACCCAGCTTTGCAGTGCAGAGCAGAGCAGCCTTTCAGCACAAACCCAGCTTTGCAGAGCAGAGCAGAGCAGAGCAGAGCAGCCTTTCAGCACAAACCCAGCTTTGCAGTGCAGAGCAGAGCAG
>JAVTVJ010005415.1:0-17531 GCA_034509425.1 Eopsaltria australis | reverse complement strand
AAAAGCTGGGAAAATTGGGATTGTCCAACCTGGGAAAGCTCCAGGGTGATTGAATTGTGACTTTCCAGTCGCTAAAGGGGCTCCTGGAGAGGGATTTGGGATGAGGGATGGGAATTCCAGGACACAGGGAATGGATTTAAACTGGGAAAGGGGAATCTGGGTGGGATTTTGGGAAGGAATCCCTGGCTGGGAGGGTGGGGAGGGGCTGGAATGGAATTCCCAGAGAAATTGGGGCTGCCCCTGGATCCCTGGAATGTCGAAGGGAAGGATCCAGGGAAACCTTGGAGCTGCTTCCAGAGCCTAAAGGGGCTCCAGGAGAGCTGGAGAGGATTTGGGATAAGAGATGGAATTGCAGGACACAGGGAATGGATTTAAACTGGGAAAGGGGAATCTGGATGGGATTTTGGGAAGGAATTCCTGGCTGGGAGGGTGGGGAGGGGCTGGGATGGAATTCCCAAATGCCAGCCAGGACAATTCCCAATCCAGAATCCAGTGGCAGAGCTGCTCCAGAGCCAGAAATCTGGGATTGGCCATTCCCAAATGCCAGCCAGGACAATTCCCAATCCAGGATTGGCCATTCCCAAATGCCAGTCAGGACAATTCCCAATCCAGGATTGGCCATTCCCAAGGGACAGCCAGGACAATTCCCAATCCAGGATTGGCCATTCCCAAGAGACAGCCAGGACAATTCCCAATCCAGGATTGGGCATTCCCAAGGGACAGCCAGGACCAATCCAACTCCAGGATTGGCCATTCCCAAGGGACAGCCAGGACAATCCCAGTCCAGGATTGCGCCATTTCCCAAGGGACAGCCAGCGACAATTCCCAATCCAGCCGATTGGGCATTCCCAATGGAACAAGCCAGACAATTCCCAATCAGGATTGGGCATTCCCAAATTGCCAGTCAGGACAATTCCCAACCAGACTCGGCATTCTCCCAAGGACAGCCAGGACAATTCTACCAATCCAGGATTGCATTCCCAAGCGCGACAAGCCAGGACCAAATCCAATCCAGGCACTGGGCATTCAAGGCGAACAGCCAGGACAATTCCCAATCCAGGATTGGGCCATTCCCAAGGCACAGCCAGGAACAATCCCAATGCCAGATTGGCCATTCCCCACGGGACCAGCCAGCGACAATTCCCAATCCAGGATTGGGGCATTCCCAAGGGAACAGCCAGGACAATTCCCAATCCAGGATTGAGCATTCCCAAGGGACAGCCAGGACAATTCCCAGTCCAGGCTTGGGCATTCCCAAGGGACAGCCAGGACAATTCCCAATCCAGGATTGAGCATTCCCAAGGGACAGCCAGGACAATTCCCAATCCAGGATTGGGCATTCCCAAATGCCAGTCAGGACAATTCCCAATCCAGGATTGAGCATTCCCAAATGACAGCCAGGACAATTCCCAATCCAGGATTGGGCATTCCCAAGGGACAGCCAGGACAATTCCCAATCCAGGATTGGCCATTCCACATTGGCCAGCCAGGACAATTCCCAATCCAGGATTGAGCATTCCCAAGGGACAGCCAGGACAATTCCCAATCCAGGATTGGGCATTCCCAAATGCCAGTCAGGACAATTCCCAATCCAGGATTGAGCATTCCCAAATGACAGCCAGGACAATTCCCAATCCAGGATTGGGCATTCCCAAGGGACAGCCAGGACAATTCCCAATCCAGGATTGGCCATTCCCAAGGGACAGCCAGGACAATTCCCAATCCAGGATTGGCCATTCCCAAGGGACAGCCAGGACAATTCCCAATCCAGGCTTGGGCATTCCCAAGGGACAGCCAGGACAATTCCCAATCCAGGCTTGGGCATTCCCAAGAGACAGCCAGGACAATTCCCAATCCAGGATTGAGCATTCCTAAGGGACAGCCAGGACAATTCCCAATCCAGGATTGGCCATTCCCAAATGCCAGCCAGGACAATTCCCAATCCAGGATTCCGTGGCAGAGCTGCTCCAGAGCCACCAATCCAGGATTTCCCTGCTCCTTGGAATCTCTGGAAAAGGGAGCTGATGCTGGACCTTGCTCTGGTTTAACCCAAACTGAGGCTGAAGTCCAGCTCTGGGAGTGGGAATTGAGCTGATCCAGGGCTTTAGGGCCATAAACATTAACTTTGGGATTGGGAAACGGTCCGAAATCCAGGGAATTGTGACCTCCTCTCCTGCACAAAGTGTCACAGGTTCCCGCTCCAAGCCTGGAGTTGTCCTCGCTCCAATCTTGGGTTGGATTTTGTAGCTTTTTGTTTTGCTCTGTGTGGGAGGAAAATGGTGATTTTTGGGAATCTGAGCTGTGGTGGGAATTCCAATGGAATAAAAATCCTTCCTGTTCCATCAGAGAGGGAGGGAAAAGTGCCTGGGTTTGTCCTCAGGGAATTTGGGAGTGAGGTGGGAATGGGGATTGGGGGCTTGTGTGGCAGGAAATTCCCTTCTGGCCGTGCCTGGATTGGGGAGAGGGAAATAATGGGGAAATAATGGGGAAATAATGGGGGGGGGAAAGGGAAATAATGGGGAAATAATGGGGGGAAAGGGAAATAATGGGGAAATAATGGGGAAATAATGGGGAAATAATGGGGGGAAAAGGAAATAATGGGGAAATAATAGGGAAATAATGGGGGGGAAGAGAAATCATGGGGAGAAAAAAGAGGAATAATAGGGAGAAAAAAGAAGAATAATAGAGAAATAATAGGGAGGGAAAAAGAGGAATAATAGAGGAATAATAGAGGAATAATAGAGGAATAATAGAGGAATAATAGAGGAATAATAGAGGAATAATAGAGGAATAATAGAGGAATAATAGAGGAATAGTAGAGGAATAGTAGAGGAATAGTAGAGGAATAATAGAGAAATAATAGAGAAATAATAGAGAAATAATAGAGAAATAATAGAAGAATAATAGAGGAATAATAGGGGGGAAAAAAGAAATAATAGGGAGGGAAAAAGAGAAATCATGGGGAGAAAAAAGATAAACAATAGGGAGAAAAAAGAAGAATAATAGAGAAATAATAGGGGGGAAATAGAGAAATAATAGGGAGGGAAAAAGAGAAATATTAGATAAATAATAGAGGAATAATAGGGGGGAAAAAGAGAAATAATAGAGGAATAATAGGGGGGAAAAAGAGAAATAATAGAGGAATAATAGGGGGGAAAAAGAGAAATAATAGGGAGGGAAAAAGAGAAATCATAGAGAAATCATGGGGAGAAAAAGATAAATAATAGGGAGAAAAAAGAAGAATAATAGAGGAATAATAGAGGAATAATAGACGAATAATAGACAAATAATAGACAAATAATAGACAAATAATAGACAAATAATAGACAAATAATAGACAAATAGTAGACAAATAATAGACAAATAATAGACAAGGAAAAAGAAATCATGGGGAGAAAAAAGAGAAATAATAGGGGGGAAAGAGAAATAACAGGGAGAAAAAAGAAATAATAGAGAGGAAAAAGAGAAAGAATGGGGGAAAAAGAAATAAGGAGAAAAAGAGAAATAATGGGGAAAAAATAGAAAGAACAGGGAGAAAAAAGAGAAATAATAGAGAGAAAAAAGAGAAATAATAGAGAGAAAAAAGAGAAAAAACAGGGAGAAAAAAGAGAAATAATAGAGAGAAAAAAGAGAAAGAACAGGGAGAAAAAAGAGAAATAATAGAGAGAAAAAAGAGAAATAATAGAGAGAAAAAAGAGAAATAATAGAGAGAAAAAAGAGAAAAAACAGGGAGAAAAATGAGAAATAATAGGGGAAAAAGTATAAATAACGGGGGGGGGGGGAAGGAGAAATAACAGGGAGAAAAAAGAGGAATAATGAGGAAAAAAAGAGAAGTAACAGAGGGAAAAAGAGAAATAACAGGGAGAAAACAGCACGTGCAAGAGGAATTCTTGGAATTTTTCTCGTGATCCAGCCAGGATTTCACTGGGCTGGAAATGGAAGTGCAACATTTTGACCCAAATCTTGTCCCTGGGGTGAATGCCTCAGCCACAGTGAAATGTTGTTCCTTGTGGGATTGATTGATTGATTGATTGATTGATTGATTTTTCCTCACTATGCCATGGTTTTTTCCAGGAGAACCAGGAGCAGAAGAAGGTGCTGAACTCGCTGATGTCCGGGGCCCTGGCTGGGGCTGTGGCTAAAACTGCAGTGGCTCCTCTGGACAGGACAAAAATCATGTTCCAAGGTGAGCTGGAACAGAGAATTTCCATGGGATTTCCATGGGATTTTGGGAATCCCGAAATTATAACAGAAAAATGGAATTCCTCTGGCCTGAATGGATGATTTCTGTGGGATTTGGGGATTTTGGGAACTCCTGAATTGTAACAGAAAAATGAAATTCCTGTGGTGGAATAGAGGATTTCCATGGGATTTTGGGAATCCCTAAATTATAACAGAGAAATGGAATTCCTGTGGCTGGAATAGAGGATTTCCATGGGATTTTGGGATTCCCTAAATTATAACAGAGAAATGAAATTCCTGTGTCTCGAAGAGAGAATTTCTGTGGGATTTGAGGATTTTGGGAACCTCTAAATTATAACAGAAAAATGGAATTCCTCTGGCTGGAATAGAGAATTTCCATGGGATTTCCATGGGATTTTGGGAATCCCGAAATTATAACAGAAAAATGGAATTCCTCTGGCTGGAATGGATGATTTCTGTGGGATTTGGGGATTTGGGAACCCCTGAACTGCAACAGAGAAATGAAATTCCTGTGGTGGAATTGAGAATTTCCTTGTGTTTAGTGGGACTTGGGGGTTTTGGGAACCTCAAAATTGCAAGAGAAAAATGGAATTCCTCTGATTGGAATAGAGAATTTCCATGGGATTTTGGGAATCCCGAAATTGTAACAGAGAAATGGAATTCCTGTGTCTAGAAGAGAGAATTTCTGTGGGATTTGGGGATTTTGGGAACCTCTAAATTATAACAGAAAAATGGAATTCCTCTGGCTGGAACAGAGAATTTCCATGGGATTTCCATGGGATTTTGGGAATCCCTAAATTATAACAGAAAAATGGAATTCCTCTGGCTGGAATGGATGATTTCTGTGGGATTTGGGGGTTTGGGAACCCCTGAATTGCAACAGAGAAATGAAATTCCTGTGGTGGAATAGAGGATTTCCATGGGATTTTGGGAATCCCTAAATTATAACAGAGAAATGAAATTCCTGTGGCTGGAATAGAGGATTTCCATGGGATTTTGGGATTCCCTAAATTATAACAGAGAAATGGAATTCCTGTGTCTAGAAGAGAGAATTTCTGTGGGATTTGAGGATTTTGGGAACCTCTAAATTATAACAGAAAAATGGAATTCCTCTGGCTGGAATAGAGAATTTCCATGGGATTTCCATGGGATTTTGGGAATCCCTAAATTATAACAGAAAAATGGAATTCCTCTGGCTGGAATGGATGATTTCTGTGGGATTTGGGGGTTTGGGAACCCCTGAATTGCAACAGAGAAATGAAATTCCTGTGGTGGAATAGAGGATTTCCATGGGATTTTGGGAATCCCTAAATTATAACAGAGAAATGAAATTCCTGTGGCTGGAATAGAGGATTTCCATGGGATTTTGGGATTCCCTAAATTATAACAGAGAAATGGAATTCCTGTGTCTAGAAGAGAGAATTTCTGTGGGATTTGAGGATTTTGGGAACCTCTAAATTATAACAGAAAAATGGAATCCTCTGGCTGGAATGGATGATTTCTGTGGGATCTGGGGATTTTGTGGAACCCTGAACTGCAAACAGAGAAATGGATATTCTCTGATTGGAATTGAGAATTTCCATGGGATTCTTGGGAATTCCAAATTTATAACAGAAAAATGGAATTCCTCGGCTGGAATGATGATTTCTGTGGGATTTGAGTATTTGGGACCCGTGATTGTAAAGAGAATGAAATTCTGTGGTGGAATTGAGAATTTCCTTGTGTTTAGTGGGACGTGGGGTTTTGGGAACCTCAAAATTGCTAAGAGAAAAATGGAATTCTCGTGATTTGATATAAGAGAATTTCCTGGGATTTTGGGAACCTAAATTGCACAGAAAATGGATTCTCGGCCTGGAATGGAGATTTTCCTTAGGAGATTTGGGCGATTTTGGAACCTTTAAAATTGTACACAAAAAAAAAAGAATCTGTGGACTGGAATAGAGAATTCCATGGATTTCCATGGGATTTTGGGAGCCCTAAATTATAACAGAAAATGAAAATTCTGTGGCTGGAATAGAGAGATTTCTTGGGATTTTGGGAGTCCCTAAATTGCAAGAGAAAAATGAAATTCTCTGGCTGAAATAGAGAATTTCCGAGGAATTTGGGGATTTTGGGAACCTCTAAATTGCAACAGAAAAATGAAATTCCTCTGCTGGAATAGAGACATTTCCATGTGTTCAGCAGGATTTCAGGATTTTGGGATCTGTTGCATTGCAGCTCCAATGATCCCAAAAGGAAAAGCACAGACCTTTAATTCAGTGGGCATTTGGGGAAAGCCAAGAATTCAATCTGGTGTCATCCCAGATTAACTGGTTCAGGCTCCAGCTCTAATCCCTGGCTGACATTTAATTTTAAAATTGATTTTCCCTCTCAGGGTTTCATCCTGGCAGAGCAGGGAGCTCTGGAATTGCTGGGATTGCCCCTTGGAACCTGAATTTTTAGCTTTTCCCACCAAAAAAAGCAAAAATCAAACCCAGGTTCATCTCAGGGTGGGAATATCAGGGATGAGAGGGAATCGCCTGGAATTTGGACAATTCCTTCCTAAAAATCCCTGTTTGCTTTGGCCCATCCCAGTGGTTGAAAGAAGTGGGATTAAAACCTTCCAATTTCAGTAATTTTTTAGGATCTGATGGATTTTTTTTGGTTTCCTTGCTGTCCTAAAAGGGTTTTATAAAAGTGAGTGAGGAAGGAAAACACCTTGGGGTTATCAGAGTGAATCCCTGAGTTAGGAAAAGGGGATTGGGACTTTGGGATTAGAGCAGGGAGCTCTGGAATTGCTGGGATTGCCCCTTGGAACCTGAATTTTTAGCTTTTCCCACCAAAAAAAGCAAAAATCAAACCCAGGTTCATCTCAGGGTGGGAATATCAGGGATGAGAGGGAATCGCCTGGAATTTGGACAATTCCTTCCTAAAAATCCCTGTTTGCTTTGGCCCATCCCAGTGGCTGCAAAGAGTGGGATTAAAACCTTCCAATTTCAGTAATTTTTTAGGATCTGATGGATTTTTTTAGGTTCTTACTGTCCTTAAAGGGTTTTATAAAGGTGTGTGGGGAAGGAAAACACCTTGGGGTTATCAGAGTGAATCCCTGAGTTAGGAAAAGGGGATTGGGACTTTGGGATTAGTGATTTTGGGTTTTTAAAGTGAATCCCTGAGCTAGGAAAAGGGGATTGAGACTTGGAATAGTGGAAAATGTCCATGGCAGAGGAGCAGAACTGGGGGAGTTTTTCCCAATCCAAACAATCCAATAAACAAATTTCCCTGTGGCAGAGGGAGAGAAACCTTTACAAGGAACAAAACCACCCCAATAACCTTAAAAAAAATTCAAAATAAAAGCATTGAACTGCACAGAGGAGCAGCAGTGAGTGGGAAAAAAAAATGGATTTACATGGAATTGTTGGATGCACTCGAGAGGCTCCGGAAGGAGCTGCCAGCAGCCCCTTAATTGGAGCCACATTCATTAAAACCTTTCCAGCCTGGGGTTTTTCCCTCCTTTTCCTCATTCCAAAGCGAAGCTGCCAACCAAATCCTGGATTGCACGGATAAAGGAGGTGCTGTCACTTTGGATGGATGCAAGGAAAGGGGGGAAAAAAAGAACAAAAAAATCAGATTTCATGTGAGTTCTGCTGGGATGGAGCTGCTCTTGCGTGGAGCTTTGCTGGGTTCTGGAATTAGGCTGGGATCTGGGCATGGAAATGCTTTGGAAAACAAGTGAACAGTGCAGTTTTGATGGTTTTTTCCTTGCAATTAATTGTTTTTATTTATTCATTTATTCAGCTCAAACTGAATTTTCCTAACAGGCAGCAGGGGAGGGGGGAAAAAAAAATGAATTTTTGTGCTAAATTATGGGAGCATTTACCAGTGGAAAGCTTTTATAATAAAAAAAAAAATCTCTTGTTTCCTCTTGCATTCATTCTTTCCCTTCTATTTTTATCCCTTTAACCAGAACACCTGTGTGGTTTATTTAGGGATTCATGGATCAAATATTTATTTTTATATCTTGCAAGCCCTAATCTTCTTTTTTTTTTTTATTTTTATTTTTATTTTTAGTGTCTTCAAAAAGATTTTCTGCCAAGGTGAGGTGATGCCTGTCTGCTCTTGCCCTGAAGTGTTTGATTCATCTTTTATTTCACTTTTTTTGGGGATTTAGCAGCAGCATTCCATGAAAACACAGAGGGAAGGACTGGGAATGGTGTTGTTAATTAGAGGATTAATTAGGACAGTTATTGTTGGGGGGTGGGGGGTTCAAACTCCAGGTTGTACCTGTGGTGTGGCAATGAATGTGACATCACTCGGGGCTTTGGGTTTTGGGGCCTTTTTTAGGGATTTTGAGGCCTTTTTTTGTGATTTTGGGACCTCTTTCAGTGATTTGGGGATCTTTCCTTGTGATTTTGGGACCTTTTTTAGTGATTTTGGGACTTTTCCTTGTGTTTATGGGGCATTTTTATTGATTTTGGGGCCATTCCTTGTGGTTTTGGGACCTTTTTTAGTGATTTGGGACCATTTCTAGTGATTTTGGGACTTTTCCTTCTGTTTATGGGGCCTTCCTTAGTGATTTTGGGACTTTTTCTTGTGATTTTGGGACCTTTTTTAGTGCTTTTGGCACTTTTCTTTGTGATTTGGGTCGTTTTAAAGTGATTTTGGGACCTCTCCTTGTGTTTATGGGACCGTTTTTAGTGATTTGGGACCATTTCTAGTGATTTTGGGACTTTTCCTCCTGTTTATGGGGCCTTTTTTAGTGATTTTTGGACTTTTCCTTGTGATTTGGGACCTTTCCTTGTGATTTTGGCACTTTTCTTTGTGATCTGGAACCATTTCTAATGATTTTGGGACCATTTCTAGTGATTTTGGGACTTTTCCTTCTGATTTTGTGACCTTTTTTAGTGATTTGGGGACTTTTCCTTGTGTTTATGGGACCATTCCTTGTGATTTGGGACCATTCCGTGTGATTTGGGACCTTTTTTAGTGATTTTGGGACCATTTTTAGTGCTCATTTCCTTCCCCCAGCCCCACCGGAGCCACTTCAGCATTTATCGGGAATTAAATCCGGGATCTGATCCCTCTCGTGGCTTTCTGGGTGCTTTTTCCCTGTGCATCCCAACTTTTCCTTGTGTGTGTGAGATCCAAACCTTCCTACCTGGTTCTGAGGAGATAAATTTGGCTTTGGGAAGGAGTTTTGTGCAAATTGTGCCTTTTCTGAGAGGGAAAATAAGAAAAAATGGGATCTGAACCTCCCTCCTTTCCCTTGGAAAGGAGCTTCCCTCTCTCCTCACTAAATTCCAGAATTAGGCTGGGATCTGGGCATGGAAACACTCTGAAAAAATAAGTGAACTGCACAGTTTTGCTGGTTTTCCTTTAATTAATTATTTTTATTGATCCCACACAAACCGAATTTTAAACCCCCTCAGCTTTAACGTGGACGGGGCCTCCCCCGGGAGGATCCCTGAGAAAAGGGGGAATTTGGGGAAGGGTTAATCTGTGGGGTCACCTCTTTGCCCTGAATTCCCATTATCCCTGACCCTTGCCCTGTTCCCCCCCGCAGGAAGCTCACGGGCTGATTTATCCCCGCAGGAAGCGTACAGGCTGATTTATCACACCTACCTCAACGAGGGCTTCTGGAGCCTCTGGAGGGGCAACTCGGCCACCATGGTGCGGGTGATCCCCTACGCCGCCATCCAGTTCTGCGCCCACGAGGAGTACAAGCAGATTTTGGGGAATTATTACGGATTCCAGGGAAAGTAAGAGGTGGCGGGGCTCGGGGTTTTGCTGGGGGGGGTGCTTGGATTCTGGAGGGTGGAGGTGAGGCCTTGAGGGGGAGCTCAGAGGGGGAGGATTTGGCCTTGAAGTTGTGAGGGCGAAACTCTGAGGGGAAGCTGTGAGGAGGAAACTCTGAGGGGAAAATACTGAGGGGAAGCTGTGAGGAGGAAACTCTGAGGGGAAAATACTGAGGGGAAGCTGTGAGGGCAAAACTCTGAGGCGGGAAACTCTGAGCGGAAGCTTTGACCTGGAAGCTGTGAGGGGGAAGCTCTGAGGGAGAAGTTCCAAAAGGAAACTCTGAGGCAGGAAACTCTGAGGGCAAAACTCTGAGGGGAAGCTCTGAGGCGGGAAACTCTGAGGGGAAGCTTTGACCTGGAAGCTGTGAGGGGGAAACTCTGAGGGGAAGCTCTGAGGGGGAAGCTTCGAGGTGGAAGCTGTGAGGAGGAAGCGGAAACCCTGAGGGGGAAGCTCCAAGGAGGAATTCCTGAGGGGGAGGCTCCAAGAGGAAGCTTTGAGGGGCAAACTTTGAGTGGGGAAGCTGTGAGGAGGAAGCTCTGAGGGGGAAACTTTGACCTGGAAGCTCTGAGGGGAAAACTCTGAGGAGGATGCTTTGAGAGGGAAGTTCTGAGGTGGAACCTCTAAGGGGGAAGCTCCACAATGGAAGCTCTGAGGTGGAAGTTGTGAGGAGGAAGCTTTGACCTGGAAGCTCCAAGATGGAGCCTCTGAGGGGGAAACCCTGAGGGGGAAGCTCCGAGGAGGAATTCCTGAGGGGGAAGCTCCAAGGGGAAGCTTTGAGGGGCAAACTTTGAGCTGTGAGGTGGAATCGCTGAGGAGGAAACTCTGAAGGGAAGCTCCAAGGTAGAGCCTTTGAGGCAGAAGTTCTGAGGTGGAACCTTTGAGGGGGAAGCTCCAAGATGGAAGGTCTGAGGTGGAAGCTGTGAGGGGAAGCTCCGAGAAGGAATCTCTGAGGTGGAAGCTGTGAGGGGAATTTCTGAGGGGGAGGCTCCGAGATGGAAACTGTGAGGAGGAATCTCTGAGGGGAAGCTGTGAGGTGGAGGCTCCAAGATGAAAGCTCCAAGGGGGAAACTCCCAAGTGGGGAGGCTTCAAAGTGGAAGCTCCATAGTGAAACTCGGAGGGGGAAGCTCCGAGTGCCAGCCCCTCTTGGGACGGGGTTTGAGGTGCCGAGGGAAGGGCAGATCCCATGAGGACACAACAGGGTTGTGAGCAAGAAGTGACCTGGACATGGCACGAGCAATTCCCAGCACGGGGAATGGGCAGGGAAAGCAAAGAGCAGGAGAAGCAGCAGGCTCCAGCCGAGCCCTGAGCCTCTTCTCCCCGTGGATTTTCCCAGTGGGAAAGCCCAGCAGGGCAGAGCTGAGCCGTTCCCAGCAGCAGCCAGGTGGGATCTGCAGCTGCAGGTGATGTTTGATCTCTTCTCTCCCCTCACTCCAGGGCTCTGACGCCTTTCCCTCGCTTCATTGCCGGCTCCCTGGCTGGCACCACGGCTGCCATGGTCACCTACCCGCTGGACATGGTCCGTGCCCGCATGGCTGTCACGCCCAAGGAGATGTAAGTGCCTCATGCACAGTTTTTAGCGTTTTTTTTATAAAGCCACGTGGCTTTATTCCCATTTTTTTTGGGTCATTTCTTGCTGGGAGCCTTTGGTGCAATAAAGCCCTGGGGGGCAGTGTGGCTGTGGGAGGAGATGGACACTGGGACACCAGTTTAGGACGCCAGTTTGATGTGGGAAGACCCAAGACACAGCACAGCAGGGCTGTGGCAGAGCTGCAGTCCCCTCTGAGCTGCCTGATGAGCTCGGAGCCAAATTAATTCCCGAGTTAATCAATCAGGAGAGCCCCTCTGGGAACACCCCGGGCGCTGACC
Organism: Eopsaltria australis; assembly: GCA_034509425.1. Lineage (NCBI taxonomy): Eukaryota > Metazoa > Chordata > Aves > Passeriformes > Petroicidae > Eopsaltria > Eopsaltria australis. The sequence goes on along the minus strand of JAVTVJ010005415.1, from coordinate 5,689 downwards.
AGCGCAGGTCCGCTCTCCCCCGTGTCCCCACGTCAGGTACAGCAGCATCGTCCACGTCTTCATCCGCATCTCCCGCGAGGAGGGGCTGAAAACCCTGTACAGGGGCTTCACACCCACCATCCTGGGCGTCATCCCCTACGCCGGCCTCAGCTTCTTCACCTACGAGACGCTCAAGAAGGTGCACGCAGGTAAATCGGGGGAAACTCCCGAGGTTTTGGGTCTGTGCAGCTCTGGGTTACGGACAGGGAAAGCTGCAGGAGGGCTGTGCCTGTCTTGTGGGGGGAAAAAAGGGGAATTTCCAAGTGGAGAAGGAGTTGGTCATGCACCAGGTTGGGAGCGAAACCTTGGGACAGCAACCTGGGGAGCAAAACCTTGGGAACAAAATCTGGTAAATAAAACCTTGGGAGCTCAGGCTGGGGAGCAGAACTCAGCTTCTTCACCCACGAGACACTCAAGAAGGTGCACGTAGGTAAATCAGGGGAAATTCCCGAGGGTTTCAGGGTGGCTCTGGGTGTTTGGGATGGAGGGCTGTGTCTTTCGGAGGAAAAAAGGGGAATTTCTGGGTGGAGAAGGAGTTGGTCATGCACCAGGTTGGGAGCGAAACCTTGGGACAGCAACCTGGGGAGCAAAACTTGAGGAATAAAACCTGGGGAACCAAACCGTGGGACAGCAACTTGGGGAGCAGAACCTTGGGAACAAAACCTCAGGGACAAAACCTTGAGGAGCAAAACCTCAGGAGAGCAACCTTGGGAACAAACCTTGGGAGATCAACCTGGGGGACAAAGCCTTGGGAACAAAACCTGGTGGGCAAAACGTGTGGAACAAAACCTTGGGAAGAAAACTTGGGCAACGAAACCTTGGGAGAGCAACTTGTGGAGCAAAACCTGGGGAACAAAACCTTGGGAGTTCAACCTGAGGAGCAAAACTTGGGGAAGAAACCCTGGGGAACAAAACCTTGGGAGTTCAACCTGGGGAACAAAAGTTGGGGAGCAAAACCTTGGGAGTTCAACCTGGGGAACAGAACCTTGGGGAGCAAAACCTTGGGAGAGCAACCTGGGGAGCAAAACTTGGGGAACAAAACCTTGGGAGTTCAGCCTGGGGAACAAAACTTGGGGAAGAAACCCTGGGGAGCAAAACCTTGGGAGTTCAACCTGGGGAACAGAACCTTGGGGAGCAAAACCTTGGGAGAGCAACCTGAGGAGCAAAACTTGGGGAACAAAACCCTGGGGAACAAAACCTTGGGAGTTCAACCTGGGGAACAAAAGTTGGGGAAGAAACCCTGGGGAACAAAACCTTGGGAGTTCAACCTGGGGAGCAAAACTTGGGGAGCAAAACCTTGGGAGTTCAACTTGGGGAAGAAACCCTGGGGAGCAAAACCTTGGGAGTTCAACCGGGGGAACAAAACTTGGGGAAGAAACCCTGGGGAACAGAACCTTGGGAGTTCAACCCGAGGAGCAAAACCTCCCGATAAAACCTGCTGAGCGAGCGCAACTTCCACAGCGCAACCTCCACAACAAAACCTCCCTCCCCACACCCTCCTCCCCTTAATCCTGCGTTAACCCCGAGGACTCCCCAACCCTTCTCCCCTCTCTCTTCTCCCCCCAGAGCACAGCGGCAAGGCGCAGCCCTCGCCCCCAGAGCGGCTGCTGTTCGGGGCGTGCGCCGGCCTCATCGGGCAGTCGGCCTCGTACCCTCTGGACGTGGTGCGGCGCCGCATGCAGACGGCCGGCGTGCTGGGCCACACCTACAGCTCCATCCTGCTCACCATGCAGGAGATCGTCCGCGAGGAGGGACTCGTGCGGGGCCTCTACAAAGGGCTCAGCATGAACTGGGTCAAGGGCCCCATCGCCGTGGGGATCAGCTTCACCACCTTCGACCTGACGCAGATCCTGCTCCGCAAGCTGCAGCACGGCCCCGGCCTCGAGAGGTAGTGGGTTTGACTTCCACCTGTAGAAAGAGCAATTAATTCGTTAATTCCTGGCCTCCCACGTGCTCCTGCAGCTGAGAACTCGCCCGTCTTGTTGGGGTTTTGTTTTTTTTTTTTCCTGTTGGTCCTGGATTTTTTTCTTTTTTTTTTTTTAATCCCTGTTTGATTTGGAAGCCTCGACCATGAAGCTAAAAAATCCCTGATCTTGCAGGGCTGAGTCCTCCAGAGCAGCTGCCTCACCCTTGTGACAGACTCTGCTCCCAGGAGTGGAGCCTCCCCACCCCACCTGTGCTGCTCGTGGCTCCTCACCTGGCTCTGCGTGGGCAGATGGAAGCCGTGGATGCTGACAGAGCTGCTGGGAATGAACCCCCTGCATCTGGGAAGTGGCAGATTCGTGGCTCCGTGGGGTGGCTGGAGGCAGCCTGCCAAGTGCAATATCCCAGTGTGGTCCGTAGGGAATCCCAGATTCCTCTGGCCTGTGCGAGCAGGGAGGGGCAGGCCCAGGACTTGCTCCGAAAGCTGAATGTTTCCTCTGCCCTTTCACCACGAATTTTCTCATTTTTATGGGTTGAGCTGCGTCGTTTGTGGTGTCCCTCTGAGATTACCAAAGACTTGGAGGCAGCAGGGGAGGGGAGGGGACAGTGCTGAGCCCTTTCATAAAGGAATTTTCCCTCTGTGTGTTGGTGTTGCCCAGCAAGGGCCGTGCCTGCATTCCCAACTGGAGCCGCTCCAGCTGCACTCGTGTTCCCCTCCTGTGCTGCCCTGCCCTGGAGAGAGGCAGCGTTTCCAGGGGTGCTGTGGATGCACTCAGGAAGGAGCTGCCTCATCCTTCAAACCCTCAATCTGTTTGATTATTCAGTATTACTGCTGCTCTATGCACCGTGTGAGAACAAACCCTGCTGCAGCCTGGCAAAGCTGAGCCCAGCTCCTGGACGGCCTGAGTTGTCCTTTTTGGTACCTGCTGTGTAGGTCGTGTCACCTCTCTGCTCCTTAACTCATCCCCTCAGCTGTTTTATCCCTAAAATTCCTCTTGGAATTTAACCCTTCCTTGGGATCCTGGGCACTACAGCGTTCTCCCTGCACTGCTGGGTGTTATATCCTGATTTCTTTTGGAATTTAACTCTTCCTTGGGATCCTGGGCACCACAGCGTTGTCCCCACACTGCTGGGTGTTTTATCCTGGTTTTTATTGGAATTTAACCCCTCCTTGGGATCCTGGGCACTACGGTGTTGTCCCTGCACTGCTGGGTGTTTTATCCTGATTTTTATTGGAATTTAACCCTTCCTTGGGATCCTGGGCACTACGGTGTTGTCCCTGCACTGCTGGGTGTTTTATCCTGATTTTTATTGGAATTTAACCCTTGGGATCCTGGGCACCACAGCATTGTATCTGCACTGCTGGCTGTTTTATCCTGATTTTTATTGGAATTTTACCCTTCCTTGGGATCCTGGGTGCCACAGCATTGTTCCTGCACTGCTGGCTGTTTTATCCTGATTTTTTTTTGGAATTTGCCCCCTCTTTGGGATCCTGGGCACCACAGCATTGTCCCTGCACTGCTGGGTGTTTTATCCTGATATTTTATTGGAATTTAACCCTTGGGATCGTGGGCACCACACCATTGTCCCTGCAATTGGAGACTTCCAGTTTTCCCAGCTGGGATTCAACAAAAGGAGTGGTCAAGAACCTCTCTCAGTTTTCCCTCTTCCAAATCACTTTTCAGGGAAATAGAGATTATTCTAGATTTTATTTTTTGGTGGATGATCCATCCCCACTGCTGGAATTCAGAGCTCCCAGGCTCCCCTGACGATCCCACGACACAAAAACCAAGGTGGAAAAACCCAGAGAGTCCATAATGTACGGAAAAAAACCCCAAGATTTCATGAGATTTAACACAAAACCCTGTCCTTTTCCTGGCTGTTCCACGTTTTAGATGTTGGGATTAATTTAGGGAATGTTGGGAATTGCACACAGGGGGCAGGAGCAGCCTTCTCCTTCCTTTTTTTTGTCTTTGCACTCGTTTTTGGGAGCACAAACCCGCTCCTGATGCCAAATCATTTCCTTAGGAACCCAGCACCTCCCAGGGAACGTGGCACTCAAATGATTCCCAAAAAAAAACTGGGATGGGGCACACTGGAAGTGGGATTGAACCTCAGGAATTCCCTGATTTAGCTGGGAATTCAGGATCCCTTGGGAAGGCTCTGGGGGGATTTTTTGGGGAAGCTCTGGAGGTGACAGCCACCAATTCCGTGTGGTTTTGGGGGGTTTTTTTTGGGAAACCCTCAGCTCTGCTTTTCCCTGATTTCTTTTCTCCAATGGAGAAATTTATCCCTCTCTGCTTCACAGGGAGGAATCCCAGTGTTTGTGTCCCTCCAAGCTGGCAAAAACCAGGAATTCTGAGAGCCCTGGAGGTGCTGGGAAGTTCTTTCCTAATTAGCAGCTGCACCTAATTGAAATTCAGCACAATTTCAGCCAATTTTCACCCCCCCCCCCCCCCAACTTTTGCAAGCTGGGGCTTGGTCCAGGGGCAGATCTTTGAATTCAGCCTGGGATGGTTTTTGGTGCTTTTGTTTCTCTGAGTGTGTTGCTGCTTTGGGTTGGTTTGAAAAGCTCTTTTTTTGTTTGGTTTTTTTTGTTATTTTGGGGGGTTTTTGGGGGTTCTTTTGCGCTTTTTTTGCTTTTTTTTTTTGCTTTTTTTGGCTTTTTTTTTTTTGCTTTTTTTTGGCTTTTTTTGCTTTTTTTTTGCTTTTTTTGGCTTTTTTTGCTTTTTTTTGCTTTTTTGCCTTTTTTCCTTTTCTTTGCTTTTTGCCTTTTTTTTGCCTTTTTTGCCTTTTTTTTTTGCCTTTTTTTTGCCTTTTTTGCTTTTTCTTTGCTTTTTGCCTTTTTTTTTCTTTCTTCTTCTTTCTTTTTTTTTTTTGCTTTTACCTTTTTTTTTTTTCTTTCTTTCTTCTTTCTTTTTTTTTTTTTTGCTTTTTTTTCCCTTTTTTCCCCTTTTTCCCCCCCCCTTCTTTTGCTTTTTTCCCTTCTGATTTGAATGTAGAAAAGGAGAAACAGAGTTCCCTTCCCTTCTCCTCTTCCCTGCGTGGATTCAGGCACGTTCCAGATCTTTTTTTTCTGAGAAAAGCCCTGAGAAAGCAAAACAACTCAAAACACAAAAATCCCTTTTTTCCCTCCCAACTCCTTTCCTTCAATTCCCTGATTTTTATTTCATTTTTTCCCTCTCAAATTCCATTCCCCACTCAACCTTTCTCACCGATCCTTAAAGCATCACCACCAAATTTGTGCTTTTTTTTGTTGTTGATTTCGATCCCCCTCTCCCTCCTCCTGCTTCTCCCTGCACCTTGAGCCCCGCACTGGCACTTCCAGAAAAACCAGGTCCAAAAAAACGCACCCAAAACCTCAAAATTCCAGCTTTTACAGTGATGCCCAACCACCTTTTCCCATCACAGCCTGGATTCTACAGGAATTTCAGGCACCACGGGGTGGTTTTGGGGAATTTTCTTGAGCTCTTTGTCCAGTTTGGCATCTTCACTTTATCTTGGAGGGGCTGATTCCTCCCTTTTTCCCTCTCTGTTTCCCTTTCTTTTTCCCTTTCTTTTTCCCTTTCTTTTTCCCTTTCTTTTTCCCTTTCTTTTTCCCTTTCTTTTTCCCTTTCTTTTTCCCTTTCTTTTTCCCTTTCTTTTTCCCTTTCTTTTTCCCTTTCTTTTTCCCTGTTTCTCTCCTTTTTTCTCTCCTTTTTTCTCTCCTTTTTTTCTCTCCTTTTTT
>JAVTVJ010005411.1:0-11658 GCA_034509425.1 Eopsaltria australis | reverse complement strand
ATGGCTGCCGCAGTGCCCGGATTTACTCGGCGCATGCGCAGCACATTTCTAGACGCCAAAATGGCAGTTGCAGTGCCCGGATGTACTCGGCGCATGCGCACTGTCCCGAACTACCAAAATGGCCGCCGCAGTACCCGGATGTACTCCGCGCATGCGCACTTGGTCCCGAACTACAAAATGGCCGCCGCAGTGCCCGGATGTACTCGGCGCATGCGCACTTGGTCCCGAACTACCAAAATGGCCGCCGCAGTGCCCGGATGTACTCAGCGCGTGCGCAATTGCGTTCCCGAACCACCAAAATGGCCGCCGCAGTTGCCCGGAGTACTCGGGGCGCATGCGCACTTGGTCCCGAACTACCAAATGGCCGCCGCAGTACCCGGATGTACTCGGCGCATGCGCAATTGGTCCCGAACCACCAAGATGGCCGCCGCAGTGCCCGGATGTACTCGGCGCATGCGGTATTGGTCCCGAACCACCAAGATGGCCGCCGCAGTGCCCGGATGTACTCGGCGCATGCGCACTTGGTCCCGAACTACCAAAATGGCCGCCACAGTGGCCGGATGTACTCGGCGCATGCGCACTTGGTCCCGAACTACCAAAATGGCCGCCGCAGTACCCGGATGTACTCGGCGAATGCGCACTTGGTCCTGAACTACCAAGATGGCCGCCGCAGTGCCCGGATGTACTCGGCGCATGCGCACTTGGTCCCGAACTACCAAAATGGCCGCCGCAGTACCCGGATGTACTCCGCGCATGCTCAGTAAGCCCCTGAAACTTACCAGAATGGCCGCCGCAGTACCCGGATGTACTCGGCGCATAGCGCCAAATTGGTCCCGAACTACCAAAATGGCCGCCGCAGTGCCCGGATGTAAACTCGTCGCATGCGCCAATTGTCCCGAACTACCAAAATGGCCGCCACAGTGCCCGATGTACAACAAATGTCCCCAAAAAGATGAGAAATGCCCCCAAAAATTGGACCCCAAAAGGCACAGAAAGGCCCTAAAAGATGACTCAAAAATAGCCCATAAAAAGCCCCAAAAACGACCCAAAAATTTACTCAAAAATAGCCCCAAAGATGACCCAAAAATGACCCAGAAATGACCCAAAAAAGCCCCCAAAAGGCCACAAAAATGACCCAAAAATGACCTCAAAAATTCCCCCGTAAATGACCCAAAAATGGCCCTGAAATGGCCACAAAAATGGCCCCGATAGTGGCGCCAAAAAGACCAAGAAATAGCCCAAAAATGGCCCAAAAATGACCCAAAAATAAGCCCAAAATAGACTCCAAAAATGAATCAGAAATTGACCCAAATATGGGCCCTAAATGGCCCCGAAAATGGCCCAGAAATGACTCCAAAAATGACTCCATAAATGGACCCAAAAGTGACCCCAAAATAGCTTAAAAATTGCCAAAACATGCCCAAAAATTCATCCAAACACACACCCAAAGATGACCCAAGAATGATCCAAAAATAGCCTAAAAATGACCAAAAAATAGCCCCCAAAAAAACCCCAAAAATGGCCCACAAATGATCTAAAAATGATCCAAAACAATGACAGAAAAATGGCCCAAAAATGGCCAGAAATGGCCCCAAATGTCTCCAAAAATGGCCTAAAAAATGACCAAAAAATGGACCAAAAAATGACGCAAAAATAACATGAAAATGACTCAAAAATAGCCCAAAAAATAGCCCCTAAAAGGCCCCATGAACGAACAAAAAATGACCAAAAAATCCCTCCATAAATGACCCAAAAATGAAGTAAAAATTGGACAAAAAATGGCCCAAAAATAGACCCAAAATACCTCCAAAAATAACCTGAAAATGACACAAAAAAGCTTTAAAATAGCCCCAAAAATGACCCAGAAATGGCCCAAAAATGACCCAAAAATAGCCCTAAAAATGACCAAAAAACAGCCCAAAAATGACCAAAAAAAATATCCCAAAAAAAGACTCAAGAAGGGCCCATAAATGACCCAAAAAATGGCAACGATATGCCCCCGAATATGGCCCCAAAATTGGCCAAGAAATGGCCCCGAAAATGAATCAAAAATGGCCCCGAAAATGACCAAAAAAAGACCCAAGAATGGGCCCAAAATGGCTCCGAAGGTGGCCCCAAAAATGAACCCCAAAGTGGCCCAAAAATAGTCCAAAATTGACAAAAAAATGGCCCCATAAGTGGTCCAAAAATGACCCAAAAATTGGCCAAAAAGTGACCCAAAAATGGCCGCAAAAATGGCCGCAAAATTGACAAAAAATGGCCCCAGAAATGGTCCAAAAATAACCCAAAAATTGGCCCAAAAATGACCCCAAAATAGACCTTAACATTTATCCAAAAATGACCCAAAAATGGCCGTAAAATGGTTAAAAAACTGGCCATAAAATGACAAAAAATTCACCCCAAAAATGACTCTAAAATGGCCTCAAAATTGACCAAAAATGGCCCAAAACAACGACCAAAAATAGCCTCATATATGACCCAAAATGGCCCAAAAATAGCCCCAAAATGGCCTCAAAAATGACCCAAAAATGGCCCCAAATTGACCCAAAACTGGCCCTAAAAATGACCAAAAAATGACTCAAAAGTGGGCCCGAAATGGCTCTGAAAATGGCCCTAAAAATGGCCTTAAAAATGACCCAAAAATAGGCCCAGAATAGCCCCAAAAATGGCTCAAAAATTACCCAAAAATAGCCCTAAAAATCACCCCAAAATGGCCCAAAAATAGTGCCCTAAATGACACAAAATTGGCCCTAAAATTACCCACAAAAAGGCTTCAAAAAATGACGGAAATAAACACAAAATGACCCAAATGATCCCAAAAAGACCTTAAATGCCCCAAAAATGGCCCCAGAATGGCCCTAAAAAATGACTCAAAATTGGCCATAAAAATGATCTAAAATTTCCCTATAAATGACCCCAACAAGGCTCTAAATACCCCAAGAAATGACTAAAAATGACCAAATTGGCCAAAAAATTGCCCAAAAAAAATAGACCCTAAAAAGCCGTTAAAAATAGCCCTAAAAGGCCCCAAAAATGGTCCAAAAATAACGCCAAAAAATTGGGCCCCAAAATTGACCAAAATAGCCCCCAAAATGGACCCTTAAAAATGCCTCCAAAATGAGCCAAAATGGGCCGTAAAAAACCCAAAATTACGCCTTATAAATCACTGAACAATAGGCCCAAAAATAGCCCAAAAATGACCAAAAATCACCCAAAAATGGCCCATAAATCGCCCAAAAATGACTCAAAAATTGACCCAAATACGGGCCCAAAAGCTCTCCGAAAATCACCCAGAAATAGTCCTAAAACTAGACCCAAAAACGGCTCAAAAATGACCAAAAAATAGCCCCTAAAAGGGCCCCAAAAATGGCCCAAAAATGACCCAAAATTGGCTGTAAAATGATGCAAAACATCCCCAATAAATGACCCAGAAATTGCACCAAAAATAGCCTTTAAAACAGCCCCAAAAAATGACCCAGAAATGGCTCAAAAATGGCCCCAAAATTGACCTACAAATGGCCCAAAACAATGATCCAAAAATGGCTCAAAAATGGCTCCAAAATAGCCCCTGAAATTGCCCAAAAAAGACCCAAAAATGACCCAAAATTAAGCCCCAAATAGACTCGAACTACCAAAATGGCCGCCGCAGTACCCGGATGTACTCGGCGCATGCGCAATTGGTCCCGAACTACCAAAATGGCCGCCGCAGTGCCCGGATGTACTCCGTGCATGCGCACTTTGTCCCGAACTACAAAAATGGCCGCCGCAGGACCCGGATGTACTCGGCGCATGCGCAATTGGTCCCGAACTACCAAAATGGCCGCCGCATGCCCGATGTACTCGCGCTATGCGCACTTCGGTCCCGACTACCAAAATGGCCGCCGCAGTGCCCGGTATTTACTCGGCGCATGCGCACTTGGTCCCGAACTACCAAAGTGGCCGCCGCAGGTGCCCGGAATGTACTCAGCCATGCGCACTTGTCCCGAACTACCAAAAGGCCGCCGCAGTACCCGGATGTACTCCGCGCATGCTCAGTAATCCCTGAACTACCAAAATGGCCGCCGCAGTGCCCGGATGTACTCGGCGCATGCGCAATTGGTACCGAACTACCAAAATGGCCGCCGCTGTGCACGGATGTACTCGGCGCATGCGCACTTGGTCCCGAACTACCAAAATGGCCGCCGCAGTGCCGGATGTACTCCGCACATGCGTACTACGCCTCCGGACTCCAATATGGCTGCCGCAGTGCCCGGATGTACTCGGCGCATGCGCAATTGGTCCCGAACTACCAAAATGGCCGCCGCAGTGCCCGGATGTACTCCGCGCATGCTCAGTAAGGCCTGAACTACCAGAATGGCCGCCGCAGTACCCGGATTACTCGCGGCATGCTCAGTAAGGCCTGAACTACCAGAATGGCCGCCGCATACCCGGATGTACTCGGCGCATGCGCAATTGGTCCCAAACCACCAAAATGGCCGCCGCAGTGCCCGGATGTACTCGGCGCATGCGCACTTGGTCCCGAACTACCAAATTGGCCGCCGCAGTGCCCGGATGTACTCGGCGCATGCGCACTTTGTCCCGAACTACCAAAATGGCCGCCGCAGTGCCCGGATGTACTCGGCGCATGCGCACTTGGTCCGAAACTAGCAAAATGGCTGCCGCAGTACCCGGATGTACTCCGCGCATGCGCACTTGGTCCCGAACAACCAAAATGGCGGCCGCAGTACCCGGGATGTACTCGGCGCATGCGCACTTGGTCCCGAACTTACCAAATTGGCCCCGCAGTACCCGATGTTTACTCGGCGCATGCCGCAATTGTCCCGAACTACCAAATGGCATGCCGCAGGACCCGATGTAGATGTACTCGGCGCATGCTCAGTAGGCCCTAACTACCAAAATGGCCGCCGCAGGACCCGGATTACTCCGCGCATGCTCAGTAATCCCTGAACTACCAGAATGGCCGCCGCAGTACCCGGATGTACTCGGCGCATGCGCCAATGGTCCCGAACTACCAAAATGGCCGCCGCAGTGCCCGGATGTACTCGGCGCATGCGCACTTGGTCCCGAACTACCAAAAGGGCCGCCGCAGTGCCCGGATGTACACACAAATGTCCCCAAAAATGATGGAGAAATGGCCCCAAAAATGACCCAAAAAGGCACAGAAATGGCCCTAAAGATGACTCAAAAATAGCCCATAAAAGCCCCAAAAACGACCCAAAAATTACTCAAAAATAGCCCCAAAGATGACCCAAAAATGACCCAGAAATGACCCAAAAAAGCCCCCAAAAGGCCACAAAAATGACCCAAAAATGACCTCAAAAATTCCCCCGTAAATGACCCAAAAATGGCCCTGAAATGGCCACAAAAATGGCCCCGATAGTGGCGCAAAAAAGACCAAGAAATAGCCCAAAAATGGCCCAAAAATGACCCAAAAATAAGCCCAAAATAGACTCAAAAAATGAATCAGAAATTGACCCAAATATGGGCCCTAAATGGCCCCGAAAATGGCCCAGAAATGACTCCAAAAATGACTCCATAAATGGACCCAAAAGTGACCCAAAATAGCTTAAAAATTGCCAAAACATGCCCAAAAATTCATCCAAAAACACACCCAAAGATGACCCAAAAATGATCCAAAAATAGCCTAAAAATGACCAAAAAATAGCCCCCAAAAAAACCCCAAAAATGGCCCACAAATGATCTAAAAATGATCCAAAACAATGACAGAAAAATGGCCCAAAAATGGCCCAGAAATGGCCCCAAATGTCTCCAAAAATGGCCTAAAAAATGACCAAAAAATGGACCAAAAAATGACGCAAAAATAACATGAAAATGACTCAAAAATAGCCCAAAAAATAGCCCTAAAAGGCCCCATGAACGACCAAAAAATGACCAAAAAATCCCTCCATAAATGACCCAAAAATGACGTAAAAATTGGACAAAAAATGGCCCAAAAATAGACCCAAAATACCTCCAAAAATAACCTGAAAATGACACAAAAAAAGCTTAAAAATAGCCCCAAAAATGACCCAGAAATGGCCCAAAAATGACCCAAAAATAGCCCTAAAAATGACCAAAAAACAGCCCAAAATGACCAAAAAAAATATCCCAAAAAAGACTCAAGAAGGGCCCATAAATGACCCAAAAAATGGCAACGATATGCCCCCGAATATGGCCCCAAAATTGGCCAAGAAATGGCCCCGAAAATGAATCAGAAATGGCCCCGAAAATGACCAAAAAAAGACCCAAGAATGGGCCCAAAATGGCTCCGAAGGTGGCCAAAAAAATGAACCCCAAAGTGGCCCCAAAATAGTCCAAAATTGACAAAAAAATGGCCCCATAAGTGGTCCAAAAATGACCCAAAAATTGGCCCAAAAGTGACCCAAAAATGGCCGCAAAAATCGCCGCAAAATTGACAAAAAAATGGCCCCAGAAATGGTCCAAAAATAACCCAAAAATTGGCCCAAAAATGACCCCAAAATAGGCCTTAACATTTATCCAAAAATGACCCAAAAATGGCAGTAAAATGGTTACAAAACTGGCCATAAAATGACCAAAAATTCACCCCAAAAATGACTCTAAAATGGCCTCAAAATTGACCAAAAATGGCCCAAAACAACGACCAAAAATAGCCTCATATATGACCCAAAATGGCCCAAAAATAGCCCCAAAATGGCCTCAAAAATGACCCAAAAATGGCCCCAAATTGACCCAAAACTGGCCCTAAAAATGACCAAAAAAATGACTCAAAAGTGGGCCCAAAATGGCTCTGAAAATGGCCCTAAAAATGGCCTTAAAAATGACCCAAAAATAGGCCCAGAATAGCCCAAAAAATGGCTCAAAAATTACCCAAAAATAGCCCTAAAAATCACCCCAAAATGGCCCAAAAATAGTGCCCTAAATGACACAAAAATGGCCCTAAAATTACCCAAAAATGGCTCAAAAAATACGGAAAGATAAACACAAAAATGACCCAAAATGATCCCAAAATAGCACCATAAATGGCCCCAAAAATGGCCCCAAGAATGGCCCGAAAAATGACTCAAAATTGGCCATAAAATGATCTAAAATTTCCCCTATAAATGACCCCAAACAAGGCTCGAAATAGCCCCAAGAAATGACCTAAAAATGACCCAAAATGGCCCAAAAATTGCCCAAAAATTAGACCCTAAAAGGCCCTAAAAATAGCCCCTAAAAGGCCCCCAAAATGCTCCAAAAATAACCCAAAAATTGGCCCAAAATTGACCCAAAAATAGCCCCAAAATGGCCCTAAAAATGGCCTCCAAAATGAGCCAAAATGGGCCGTAAAATAACCCAAAATTCCGCCTATAAATCACTGAAAAATAGCCCAAAAAATGACCCAAAAATCACCCCAAAATGGCCCATAAATCGCCCAAAAATGACTCAAAAATTGACCCAAATACGGGCCCAAAAGCTCTCCGAAAATCACCCAGAAATAGTCCTAAAACTAGACCCAAAAACGGCTCAAAAATGACCCAAAAAAGGCCCTAAAAGGGCCCCAAAAATGGCCCAAAAATGACCCAAAATTGGCTGAAAAATGATGAAAAACATCCCCAATAAATGACCCAGAATTGCCACCAAAAATAGCTTTAAAACAGCCCCAAAAAATGACCCAGAAAATGGCTCAAAAAATGGCCCCAAAATGACCTAAAAAAATGGCCCCACAAAACAATGATCAAAAAAAATGAGCTCAAAAAATGGCTCCACAAATAGCCCCTGAAATTCCCAAAAAAACCCCCAAAAATGATCCAAAATTAAGCCCAAAATAGACTCGAACTACCAAAATAGGCCGCGCAGTACCCGGAGTAACTCGGCGCGATGCGCACTGCGTCCCGAAACTACCAAATGCCCTGAACAGTCCCATGTACTCCGCACATCGTACTACGCCTCCGGACTCCAATTATGGCCCGCAGTGCCCGATACTCGCCGATGCGCACTTTGTCCCCGAACACCAAAATGGGCGCCGCAGTGCCCGGATGTACTCGGCGCATGCGCAATTGGTCCCGAACTACCAAAATAGGCGCCGAAGAGCCTGGATGTACTTCGCGCATGCGCACTTGGTCCCGAACTACCAAAATGGCCGCCGCAGTACCCGGATGTACTCCGCGCATGCTCAGTAGGCCCTGAATTACCAAAATGGCCGCGGCAGGACCCGGATGTACTCCGCGCATGCGCACTTGTCTCCGAACTACCAAATCGGCCGCCGCTATGCACCGGATTACTCGGCGCATGCGCACTTGTCCCGAACTACCAAAATGCCGCCGCAGTACCGATACTCCGCGGGCGATGCGCCAATTGTCCGAACTACCAAAATGGCCGCCGCAGTGCCCGGATGTACTCGGCGCATGCTCAGTAAGCCCTGAACTACCCAAATGGCCGCCGCAGTGCCCGGATGTACTCGGCGCATGCGCACTTGGTCCCGAACACCCAAAATGGCCGCCGCAGTGCCCGGATGTACTCGGCGCATGCGCAATTGGTCCCGAACTACCAAAATGGCCGCCGCAGTGCCCGGATGTACTCGGCGCATGCGCAGTTGTCCCGAACTACCAAAATGGCCGCCGCAGTGCCCGGATGTACTCGGCGCATGCGCACTGGGTCCCGAACTACCAAAATGGGCGCCGCAGTGCCCGGATGTACTCGGCGCATGCGCACTTGGTCCCGAACTACCAAAATGGCCGCCGCAATACCCGGATGTACTCGGCGCATGCGCAATTGGTCCCGAACTACCAAAATGGCCGCCGCAGTGCCCGGATGTACACACAAATGTCCCCAAAAATGATGGAGAAATGGCCCCAAAAATGACCCAAAAAGGCACAGAAATGGCCCTAAAGATGACTCAAAAATAGCCCAAAAAAGGCCCCAAAAACGACCCAAAAAATACTCAAAAATAGCCCCAAAGATGACCCAAAAATGACCCAGAAATGACCCAAAAAAGCCCCCAAAAGGCCACAAAAATGACCCAAAAATGACCTCAAAAATTCCCCCGTAAATGACCCAAAAATGGCCCTGAAATGGCCACAAAAATGGTCCCGATAGTGGCGCAAAAAAAGACCAAGAAATAGCCCAAAAATGGCCCAAAAATGACCCAAAAATAAGCCCAAAATAGACTCAAAAAATGAATCAGAAATTGACCCAAATATGGGCCCTAAATGGCCCCGAAAATGGCCCAGAAATGACTCCAAAAATGACTCCATAAATGGACCCAAAAGTGACCCCAAAATAGCTTTAAAATTGCCAAAACATGCCCAAAAATTCATCCAAAAACACACCCAAAGATGACCCAAGAATGATCCAAAAATAGCCTAAAAATGACCAAAAAATAGCCCCCCAAAAACCCCAAAAATGGCCCACAAATGATCTAAAAATGATCCAAAACAATGACAGAAAAATGGCCCAAAAATGGCCCAGAAATGGCCCCAAATGTCTCCAAAAATGGCCTAAAAAATGACCAAAAAATGGACCAAAAAAAGACGCAAAAATAACATGAAAATGACTCAAAAATAGCCCAAAAAATAGCCCCTAAAAGGCCCCATGAACGACCAAAAAATGACCAAAAAATCCCTCCATAAATGACCCAAAAATGACGTAAAAATTGGACAAAAAATGGCCCAAAAATAGACCCAAAATACCTCCAAAAATAACCTGAAAATGACACAAAAAAGCTTAAAAATAGCCCCAAAAATGACCCAGAAATCGCCCAAAAATGACCCAAAAATAGCCCTAAAAATGACCAAAAAACAGCCCAAAAATGACCAAAAAAATATCCCAAAAAAGACTCAAGAAGGGCCCATAAATGACCAAAAAAATGGCAACGATATGCCCCCGAATATGGCCCCAAAATTGGCCAAGAAATGGCCCCGAAAATGAATCAGAAATGGCCCCGAAAATGACCAAAAAAGACCCAAGAATGGGCCCAAAATGGCTCCGAAGGTGGCCCCAAAAATGAACCCCAAAGTGGCCCCAAAATAGGCCAAAATTGACAAAAAAATGGCCCCATAAGTGGTCCAAAAATGACCCAAAAATTGGCCCAAAAGTGACCCAAAAATGGCCGCAAAAATGGCCGCAAAATTGACAAAAAAATGGCCCCAAAAATGGTCCAAAAATAACCCAAAAATTGGCCCAAAAATGACCCCAAAATAGACCTTAACATTTATCCAAAAATGACCCAAAAATGGCCGTAAAATGGTTACAAAACTGGCCATTAAATGACCAAAAATTCACCCCAAAAATGACTCTAAAATGGCCTCAAAATTGACCAAAAATGGCCCAAAACAACGACCAAAAATAGCCTCATATATGACCCAAAATGGCCAAAAAATAGCCCCAAAATGGCCTAAAAAATGACCCAAAAATGGCCCCAAATTGACCCAAAACTGGCCCTAAAAATGACCAAAAAATGACTCAAAAGTGGGCCCAAAATGGCTCTGAAAATGGCCCTAAAAATGGCCTTAAAAATGATCCAAAAATAGGCCCAGAATAGCCCCAAAAATGGCTCAAAAATTACCCCAAAATAGCCCTAAAAATCACCCCAAAATGGCCCAAAAATAGTGCCCTAAATGACACAAAAATTGCCCTAAAATTACCCAAAAATGGCTCAAAAATGACGTAAAGATAAACACAAAAATGACCCAAAATGATCCCAAAATAGCACCATAAATGGCCCCAAAAATGGCCCCAAGAATGGCCCTAAAAATGACTCAAAATTGGCCATAAAATGATCTAAAATTTCCCCTATAATGACCCCAAACAAGGCTCGAAATAGCCCCAAGAAATGACCTAAAAATGACCCAAAATGGCCCAAAAATTGCCCAAAAAATAGACCCTAAAAGGCCCTAAAAATAGCCCCTAAAAGGCCCCAAAATGGTCCAAAAATAACCCAAAAATTGGCCCAAAATTGACCCAAAAATAGCCCCAAAATGGCCCTAAAAATGGCCTCCAAAATGAGCCAAAATGGGCCGTAAAATAACCCAAAATTCCGCCTATAAATCACTGAAAAATAGGCCAAAAATAGCCCAAAAAATGAACCAAAAATCACCCCAAAATGGCCCATAAATCGCCCAAAAATGACTCAAAATGACCCAAATACGGCCAAAAGCTCTCCGAAATCACCCAGGAAATAGTCCTAAAACTAGGACCCAAAAACGGCTCAAAAATGACCCAAAAAAGGCCCTAAAAGGGCCCAAAAAATGGCCCAAAAATGACCAAAAATTGGCTGTAAAATGATGCAAAACATCCCCAATAAATGACCCAGAAATTGCACCAAAAATAGCCTTTAAAACAGCCCCAAAAAATGACCCAGAAATGGCTCAAAAATGGCCCCAAAATTGACCTACAAATGGCCCAAAACAATGATCCAAAAATGGCTCAAAAATGGCTCCAAAATAGCCCCTGAAATTGCCCAAAAAAGACCCAAAAATGACCCAAAATTAACCCCAAAATAGACTCGAACTACCAAAATGGCCGCCGCAGTACCCGGATGTACTCGGCGCATGCGCACTTGGCCCCGAACTACCAAAATGGCCGCCGCAGTGCCCGGATGTACTCCGCACATGCGTACTACGCCTCCGGACTCCAAAATGGCTGCCGCAGTGCCCGGATGTACTCGGCGCATGCGCACTTGGTCCCGAACTACCAAAA
>JAVTVJ010005410.1:0-12331 GCA_034509425.1 Eopsaltria australis | reverse complement strand
CAAAATGGCCGCCGCAGTACCCGGATGTACTCGGCGCATGCGCAATTGGTCCCGCACTACGAAATTGCCGCCGCAGTGCCCGGATGTACTCGGCGCATGCGCACTTGGTCCCGAACTACCAAAAATGCCGCCGCAGTACCCGACTGTACTCGGCGCATGCCGCAATTTGGTCCCGAACTACCAAAATGGCCGACCGCAGGACCCGGATGTACTCCGCGCATTGCTCAGTAAGGCCCTGAACTACCAAAATGGCCGCCGCAGTGCCCGGATGTACACACAAATGTCCCCAAAAATGATGGAGAAATGGCCCCAAAAATGACCCAAAAAGGCACAGAAATGGCCCTAAAGATGACTCAAAAATAGCCCATAAAAGGCCCCAAAAACGACCCAAAAATTACTCAAAAATAGCCCCAAAGATGACCCAAAAATGACCCAGAAATGACCCAAAAAAGCCCCCAAAAGGCCACAAAAATGACCCAAAAATGACCTCAAAAATTCCCCCGTAAATGACCCAAAAATGGCCCTGAAATGGCCACAAAAATGGCCCCGATAGTGGCGCAAAAAAGACCAAGAAATAGCCCAAAAATGGCCCAAAAATGACCCAAAAATAAGCCCAAAATAGACTCAAAAAATGAATCAGAAATTGACCCAAATATGGGCCCTAAATGGCCCCGAAAATGGCCCAGAAATGACTCCAAAAATGACTCCATAAATGGACCCAAAAGTGACCCCAAAATAGCTTAAAAATTGCCAAAACATGCCCAAAAATTCATCCAAAAACACACCCAAAGATGACCCAAGAATGATCCAAAAATAGCCTAAAAATGACCAAAAAATAGCCCCCAAAAAAACCCCAAAAATGGCCCACAAATGATCTAAAAATGATCCAAAACAATGACAGAAAAATGGCCCAAAAATGGCCCAGAAATGGCCCCAAATGTCTCCAAAAATGGCCTAAAAAATGACCAAAAAATGGACCAAAAAATGACGCAAAAATAACATGAAAATGACTCAAAAATAGCCCAAAAAATAGCCCCTAAAAGGCCCCATGAACGACCAAAAAATGACCAAAAAATCCCTCCATAAATGACCCAAAAATGACGTAAAAATTGGACAAAAAATGGCCCAAAAATAGACCCAAAATACCTCCAAAAATAACCTGAAAATGACACAAAAAAGCTTAAAAATAGCCCCAAAAATGACCCAGAAATGGCCCAAAAATGACCCAAAAATAGCCCTAAAAATGACCAAAAAACAGCCCAAAAATGACCAAAAAAATATCCCAAAAAAGACTCAAGAAGGGCCCATAAATGACCCAAAAAATGGCAACGATATGCCCCCGAATATGGCCCCAAAATTGGCCAAGAAATGGCCCCGAAAATGAATCAGAAATGGCCCCGAAAATGACCAAAAAAAGACCCAAGAATGGGCCCAAAATGGCTCCGAAGGTGGCCCCAAAAATGAACCCCAAAGTGGCCCCAAAATAGTCCAAAATTGACAAAAAAATGGCCCCATAAGTGGTCCAAAAATGACCCAAAAATTGGCCCAAAAGTGACCCAAAAATGGCCGCAAAAATGGCCGCAAAATTGACAAAAAAATGGCCCCAGAAATGGTCCAAAAATAACCCAAAAATTGGCCCAAAAATGACCCCAAAATAGACCTTAACATTTATCCAAAAATGACCCAAAAATGGCCGTAAAATGGTTACAAAACTGGCCATAAAATGACCAAAAATTCACCCCAAAAATGACTCTAAAATGGCCTCAAAATTGACCAAAAATGGCCCAAAACAACGACCAAAAATAGCCTCATATATGACCCAAAATGGCCCAAAAATAGCCCCAAAATGGCCTCAAAAATGACCCAAAAATGGCCCCAAATTGACCCAAAACTGGCCCTAAAAATGACCAAAAAATGACTCAAAAGTGGGCCCAAAATGGCTCTGAAAATGGCCCTAAAAATGGCCTTAAAAATGACCCAAAAATAGGCCCAGAATAGCCCCAAAAATGGCTCAAAAATTACCCAAAAATAGCCCTAAAAATCACCCCAAAATGGCCCAAAAATAGTGCCCTAAATGACACAAAAATGGCCCTAAAATTACCCAAAAATGGCTCAAAAATGACGGAAAGATAAACACAAAAATGACCCAAAATGATCCCAAAATAGCACCATAAATGGCCCCAAAAATGGCCCCAAGAATGGCCCTAAAAATGACTCAAAATTGGCCATAAAATGATCTAAAATTTCCCCTTTAAATGACCCCAAACAAGGCTCGAAATAGCCCCAAGAAATGACCTAAAAATGACCCAAAATGGCCCAAAAATTGCCCAAAAAATAGACCCTAAAAGGCCCTAAAAATAGCCCCTAAAAGGCCCCCAAAATGGTCCAAAAATAACCCAAAAATTGGCCCAAAATTGACCCAAAAATAGCCCCAAAATGGCCCTAAAAATGGCCTCCAAAATGAGCCAAAATGGGCCGTAAAATAACCCAAAATTCCGCCTATAAATCACTGAAAAATAGGCCCAAAATAGCCCAAAAAATGACCCAAAAATCACCCCAAAATGGCCCATAAATCGCCCAAAAATGACTCAAAAATTGACCCAAATACGGGCCCAAAAGCTCTCCGAAAATCACCCAGAAATAGTCCTAAAACTAGACCCAAAAACGGCTCAAAAATGACCCAAAAAAGGCCCTAAAAGGGCCCCAAAAATGGCCCAAAAATGACCCAAAATTGGCTGTAAAATGATGCAAAACATCCCCAATAAATGACCCAGAAATTGCACCAAAAATAGCCTTTAAAACAGCCCCAAAAAATGACCCAGAAATGGCTCAAAAATGGCCCCAAAATTGACCTAAAAATGGCCCAAAACAATGATCCAAAAATGGCTCAAAAATGGCTCCAAAATAGCCCCTGAAATTGCCCAAAAAAGACCCAAAAATGACCCAAAATTAAGCCCAAAATAGACTCGAACTACCAAAATGGCCGCCGCAGTACCCGGATGTACTCCGCGCATGCTCAGTGGCCCTGAATTACCAAAATGGCCGCCGCAGTACCCGGATGTACTCGGCGCATGCTCAATAATCCCTGAACTACCAAAATGGCCGCCGCAGTGCCCGGATGTACTCGGCGCATGCGCAATTGGTCCCGAACTACCAAAATGGCCGCCGCAGTGCCCGGATGTACACACAAATGTCCCCAAAAATGATGGAGAAATGGCCCCAAAAATGACCCAAAAAGGCACAGAAATGGCCCTAAAGATGACTCAAAAATAGCCCATAAAAGGCCCCAAAAACGACCCAAAAATTACTCAAAAATAGCCCCAAAGATGACCCAAAAATGACCCAGAAATGACCCAAAAAAGCCCCCAAAAGGCCACAAAAATGACCCAAAAATGACCTCAAAAATTCCCCCGTAAATGACCCAAAAATGGCCCTGAAATGGCCACAAAAATGGCCCCGATAGTGGCGCAAAAAAGACCAAGAAATAGCCCAAAAATGGCCCAAAAATGACCCAAAAATAAGCCCAAAATAGACTCAAAAAATGAATCAGAAATTGACCCAAATATGGGCCCTAAATGGCCCCGAAAATGGCCCAGAAATGACTCCAAAAATGACTCCATAAATGGACCCAAAAGTGACCCCAAAATAGCTTAAAAATTGCCAAAACATGCCCAAAAATTCATCCAAAAACACACCCAAAGATGACCCAAGAATGATCCAAAAATAGCCTAAAAATGACCAAAAAATAGCCCCCAAAAAAACCCCAAAAATGGCCCACAAATGATCTAAAAATGATCCAAAACAATGACAGAAAAATGGCCCAAAAATGGCCCAGAAATGGCCCCAAATGTCTCCAAAAATGGCCTGACCAAAAAATGGACCAAAAAATGACGCAAAAATAACATGAAAATGACTCAAAAATAGCCCAAAAAATAGCCCCTAAAAGGCCCCATGAACGACCAAAAAAATGACCAAAAAATCCCTCCATAAATGACCCAAAAATGACGTAAAAATTGGACAAAAAATGGCCCAAAAATAGACCCAAAATACCTCCAAAAATAACCTGAAAATGACACAAAAAAGCTTAAAAATAGCCCCAAAAATGACCCAGAAATGGCCCAAAAATGACCCAAAAATAGCCCTAAAAATGACCAAAAAACAGCCCAAAAATGACCAAAAAAATATCCCAAAAAAGACTCAAGAAGGGCCCATAAATGACCCAAAAAATGGCAACGATATGCCCCCGAATATGGCCCCAAAATTGGCCAAGAAATGGCCCCGAAAATGAATCAGAAATGGCCCCGAAAATGACCAAAAAAAGACCCAAGAATGGGCCCAAAATGGCTCCGAAGGTGGCCCCAAAAATGAACCCCAAAGTGGCCCCAAAATAGTCCAAAATTGACAAAAAAATGGCCCCATAAGTGGTCCAAAAATGACCCAAAAATTGGCCCAAAAGTGACCCAAAAATGGCCGCAAAAATGGCCGCAAAATTGACAAAAAAATGGCCCCAGAAATGGACCAAAAATAACCCAAAAAATGGCCCAAAAATGACCCCAAAATAGACCTTAACATTTATCCAAAAATGACCCAAAAATGGCCGTAAAATGGTTACAAAACTGGCCATAAAATGACCAAAAATTCACCCCAAAAATGACTCTAAAATGGCCTCAAAATTGACCAAAAATGGCCCAAAACAACGACCAAAAATAGCCTCATATATGACCCAAAATGGCCCAAAAATAGCCCCAAAATGGCCTCAAAAATGACCCAAAAATGGCCCCAAATTGACCCAAAACTGGCCCTAAAAATGACCAAAAAATGACTCAAAAGTGGGCCCAAAATGGCTCTGAAAATGGCCCTAAAAATGGCCTTAAAAATGACCCAAAAATAGGCCCAGAATAGCCCCAAAAATGGCTCAAAAATTACCCAAAAATAGCCCTAAAAATCACCCCAAATGGCCCAAAAATAGTGCCCTAAATGACACAAAAATGGCCCTAAAATTACCCAAAAATGGCTCAAAAATGACGGAAAGATAAACACAAAAATGACCAAAAATGATCCCAAAATAGCACAATAAATGGCCCCAAAAATGGCCCCAAGAATGGCCCTAAAAATGACTCAAAATTGGCCATAAAATGATCTAAAATTTCCCCTATAAATGACCCCAAACAAGGCTCGAAATAGCCCCAAGAAATGACCTAAAAATGACCCAAAATGGCCCAAAATTGCCCAAAAAATAGACCCTAAAAGGCCCTAAAAATAGCCCCTAAAAGGCCCCCAAAATGGTCCAAAAATAACCCAAAAATTGGCCCAAAATTGACCCAAAAATAGCCCCAAAATGGCCCTAAAATGGCCTCCAAAATGAGCCAAAATGGGCCGTAAAATAACCCAAAATTCCGCCTATAAATCACTGAAAAATAGGCCCAAAATAGCCCAAAAAATGACCCAAAAATCACCCCAAAATGGCCCATAATCGCCCAAAAATGACTCAAAAATTGACCCAAATACGGGCCCAAAAGCTCTCCGAAAATCACCCAGAAATAGTCCTAAAACTAGACCCAAAAACGGCTCAAAAATGACCCAAAAAAGGCCCTAAAAGGGCCCCAAAAATGGCCAAAAATGACCCAAAATTGGCTGTAAAATGATGCAAAACATCCCCAATAAATGACCCAGAAATTGCACCAAAAATATCCTTTAAAACAGCCCCAAAAAATTACCCAGAAATGGCTCAAAAATGGCCCCAAAATTGACCTAAAAATGGCCCAAAACAATGATCCAAAAATGGCTCAAAAATGGCTCCAAAATAGCCCCTGAAATTGCCCAAAAAAGACCCAAAAATGACCCAAAATTAAGCCCAAAATAGACTCGAACTACCAAATGGCCGCCGCAGTACCCGGATGTACTCGGCGCATGCGCACTTGGTCCCGAACTACCAAATGGCCGCCGCAGTGCGCGGAATGTACACGACAAATGTCACCAAAAATGATGGAGAAATGGCCCCAAAAATGACCCAAAAAGGCACAGAAATGGCCCTAAAGATGACTCAAAAATAGCCCATAAAAGGCCCCAAAAACGACCCAAAAATTACTCAAAAATAGCCCCAAAGATGACCAAAAAATGACCCAGAAATGACCCAAAAAAGCCCCCAAAAAGCCACAAAAATGACCCAAAAATGACCTCAAAAATTCCCCCGTAAATGACCCAAAAATGGCCCTGAAATGGCCACAAAAATGGCCCCGATAGTGGCGCAAAAAAGACCAAGAAATAGCCCAAAAATGGCCAAAAAATGACCCAAAAAAAAGCCCAAAATAGACTCAAAAAATGAATCAGAAATTGACCCAAATATGGGCCCTAAATGGCCCCGAAAATGGCCCAGAAATGACTCCAAAAATGACTCCATAAATGGACCCAAAAGTGACCCAAAATAGCTTAAAAATTGCCAAAACATGCCCAAAAATTCATCCAAAAACACACCCAAAGATGACCAAAGAATGATCCAAAAATAGCCTAAAAATGACCAAAAAATAGCCCCCAAAAAAACCCCAAAAATGGCCCACAAATGATCTAAAAATGATCCAAAACAATGACAGAAAAATGGCCCAAAAATGGCCCAGAAATGGCCCCAAATGTCTCCAAAAATGGCCTAAAAAATGACCAAAAAATGGACCAAAAAATGACGCAAAAATAACATGAAAATGACTCAAAAATAGCCCCAAAAAATAGCCCCTAAAAGGCCCCATGAACGACCAAAAAATGACCAAAAAATCCCTCCATAAATGACCCAAAAATGACGTAAAAATTGGACAAAAAATGGCCCAAAAATAGACCCAAAATACCTCCAAAAATAACCTGAAAATGACACAAAAAAGCTTAAAAATAGCCCCAAAAATGACCCAGAAATGGCCCAAAAATGACCCAAAAATAGCCCTAAAAATGACCAAAAAACAGCCCAAAAATGACCAAAAAAATATCCCAAAAAAGACTCAAGAAGGGCCCATAAATGACCCAAAAAATGGCAACGATATGCCCCCGAATATGGCCCCAAAATTGGCCAAGAAATGGCCCCGAAAATGAATCAGAAATGGCCCCGAAAATGACCAAAAAAGACCCAAGAATGGGCCCAAAATGGCTCCGAAGGTGGCCCCAAAAATGAACCCCAAAGTGGCCCCAAAATAGTCCAAAATTGACAAAAAAATGGCCCCATAAGTGGTCCAAAAATGACCCAAAAATTGGCCCAAAAGTGACCCAAAAATGGCCGCAAAAATGGCCGCAAAATTGACAAAAAAATGGCCCAAAACAAACGACCAAAAATAGCCTCATATATGACCCAAAATGGCCCAAAAATAGCCCCAAAATGGCCTCAAAAATGACCCAAAAATGGCCCCAAATTGACCCAAAACTGGCCCTAAAAATGACCAAAAAATGACTCAAAAGTGGGCCCAAAATGGCTCTGAAAATGGCCCTAAAAATGGCCTTAAAAATGACCCAAAAATAGGCCCAGAATAGCCCCAAAAATGGCTCAAAAATTACCCAAAAATAGCCCTAAAAATCACCCCAAAATGGCCCAAAATAGTGCCCTAAATGACACAAAAATGGCCCTAAAATTACCCAAAAATGGCTCAAAAATGACGGAAAGATAAACACAAAAATGACCCAAAATGATCCCAAAATAGCACCATAAATGGCCCCAAAAATGGCCCCAAGAATGGCCCTAAAAATGACTCAAAATTGGCCATAAAATGATCTAAAATTTCCCCTATAAATGACCCCAAACAAGGCTCGAAATAGCCCCAAGAAATGACCTAAAAATGACCCAAAATGGCCCAAAAATTGCCCAAAAAATAGACCCTAAAAGGCCCTAAAAATAGCCCCTAAAAGCCCCCCAAAATGGTCCAAAAATAACCCAAAAATTGGCCCAAAATTGACCCAAAAATAGCCCCAAAATGGCCCTAAAAATGGCCTCCAAAATGAGCCAAAATGGGCCGTAAAATAACCCAAAATTCCGCCTATAAATCACTGAAAAATAGGCCCAAAATAGCCCAAAAAATGACCCAAAAATCACCCCAAAATGGCCCATAAATCGCCCAAAAATGACTCAAAAATTGACCCAAATACGGGCCCAAAAGCTCTCCGAAAATCACCCAGAAATAGTCCTAAAACTAGACCAAAAAACGGCTCAAAAATGACCCAAAAAAGGCCCTAAAAGGGCCCCAAAAATGGCCCAAAAATGACCCAAAATTGGCTGTAAAATGATGCAAAACATCCCCAATAAATGACCCAGAAATTGCACCAAAAATAGCCTTTAAAACAGCCCCAAAAAATGACCCAGAAATGGCTCAAAAATGGCCCCAAAATTGACCTAAAAATGGCCCAAAACAATGATCCAAAAATGGCTCAAAAATGGCTCCAAAATAGCCCCTGAAATTGCCCAAAAAAGACCCAACAAAAAATGACCCAAATTAAGGCCCTAAAAATAGACTCGAACTACCAAAATGGCCGCCGCATACCCGGCATGTATCGGCGCATGCGCACTGTGGTCCCGAACACCAAAATTGGCCGCCGCAGTGCCCGGATGTATCCGCACATGCGTACTACGCCTGCCGGACTCCAATATGGCTGCCGCAGTGCCCGAGTACTCGGCAATCGCACTTATCCCGGAACTACCAAAGTGGCCACCGAAGTGCCCGGATGTACTCCGCGCATGCTCAGTAAGCCCTGAACTACCAAAATTGCCGCCGCAGTACCCGGATGTACTCGGCGCATGCGCAATTGGTCCCGAACCACCAAAATGGCCGTCGCAGTGCCCGGATGTACTCGGCGCATGCGCAATTGGTCCCGAACTACCAAAATGGCCGCCGCAGTGCCCGGATGTATCGGCGCATGCGCACTTGGTCCCGAACTACCAAAATGGCCGCCGCAGTACCCGGATGTACTCCGCGCATGCGCAATTGGTCCCGAACTACCAAAATGGCCGCCGCAGTGCCCGGATGTACTCGGCGCATGCGCACTTGTCCCGAACTACCAAATATGCCGCCGCATACGCAGTGCCCGGAATACTCGGCGCATGCGCACTTGGTCCCGAACTACCAAAATGGCCGCCGCAGTACCCGGATTCACTCAGCGCATGCGCACTTGGTCCCGAACTACCAAACTGGCCGGCGCAGTGCCCGCATGTACTCCGCATATGCGTAGTACGCCTCCGGACTCCGATATGGCTGCCGCAGTGCCCGGATTTACTCGGCGCAAGCGCAGCTTATTTCTAGACGCCAAAATGGCCGCCGCAGTACCCGGATGTACTCGGTGCATGCGCACTTGGTCCCGAACTACCAAAATGGCCGCCGCAGTACCCGGATGTACTCGGCGCATGCGCACTAAGCACAGAACAACCAAAATGGCCGGCGCAGTGCCCGGATGTACTCCGCGCATGCTCATTAGATCTCTCGCCTCAAAAAATGGCCGCCGCAGTACCCGGATGTACTCGGCGCATGCGCAATTGAACCCAATCTACCAAAATGGCTGCCGCAGTGCCCGGATGTACTCGGCGCATGCGCAATTGGTCCCGAACTGCCAAAATGGCCGCCGCAGTGCCCGGATGTACTCGGCGCATGCGCACTTGGTCCCGAACTACCAAAATGGCCGCCGCAGCGCCCGGATATACTCGGCGCATGCGCAGTTTGCCCCGAACTACCAAAATGGCCGCCGCAGTGCCCGGATGTACTTGGCGCATGCGCAATTGGTCCCGAACTACCAAAATGGCCGCCGCTGTACCCGGATGTACTTGGCGCATGCGCACTTGGTCCCGAACTACCAAAATGGCCGCCGAAGTACTCGGATGTACTCGGCGCATGCGCACTTGGTCCCGAACTACCAAAATGGCCGCCGCAGTACCCGGATGTACTCGGCGCATGCGCAATTGGTCCCGAACTACCAAAATGGCCGCCGAAGTGCCCAGATGTACTCCGCGCATGCGCACTGGATCCCGAACTACCAAAATGGCCGCCGCAGTGCCCGGATGTACTCGGCGCATGCGCACTTGGTCCCGAACTACAAAATGGCTGCCGCAGGACCCGGATGTACTCGGCGCATGCGCACTTGGTCTCGAACTACCAAAATGGCCGCCGCAGTGCCCGGATGTACTCCGCGCATGCTCTCAGTAAGCCCTGAACTACAAAAATGGCCGCCCGCAGTGCCCGGATGTACTCGGCGCATGCGCACTTGGTCCCGAACTAACCAAAATGGCCGCGCAGTGCCGCGGATGGTAGTCGGGCCATGCGCACTTGGTCCGAACTACAAAATGGCCGCGCAGTGCCCGGATTGCATCGCGCATGCGCAATTGGTCCGAACTACGAAAAATGGGCGCCGCAGTGCCCGGATGTACTCGGCGCATGCGCACTTGGTCCCGATCTATCAAAATGGCCGCCGCAATGCCCGGATGTACTCGGCGCATGCTCAGTAGGCCCTGAATTACCAAAATGGCCGCCGCAGGACCCGGATGTACTCCGCGCATGCTCAGTAAGCCCTGAACTACCAAAATGTCCGCCGCAGTACCCGGATGTACTCGGCGCATGCGAAATTAGTCCCGAACCACCAAAATGGCCGCCGCAGTGCCCGGATGTACTCGGCGCATGCGCACTTGGTCCCGAACTACCAAAATGGCCGCCACAGTTCCTGGATGTACTCGGCGCATGCGCACTTGGTCCCGAACTACCAAAATGGCCGCCGCAGTACCCGGATGCAGTCGGCGCATGCGCACTTGGTCCCGAACTACCAAAATTGCCGCCTCAGTGCCCGGATGTACTCGGCGCATGCGCACTTGGTCCCGACCTACCAAAATGGCCGCCGCAGTGTCCGGATGTACTCCGCGCATGCACACTTGGTCCTGAAACTACCAAAATGGCCGCCGCAGTACCGGATGTAACTCGGCGCATCGCACTTGTCCCGAACTACCAAAAATGGCCGCCGCAGTGCCCGCTGTACTCGGCGCATGCGCACTTGGTCCCGAACTACCAAAATGGCCGCGCAGTGCGCCGGATGTACTCGGCCGCCATGCGCACTTGGTCCCGAACTACCAAAATGGCCGCCGCAGTATGCCGGATGTACTTTGGCGCATGCACTTGTCCCGAACTACCAAAATGCCGCCGCGAGTACCCGGATGTGTACTCCGCGCATGCGCACTGGGTCGCCGAACTACCCAAAATGCGCCGCATACCCGGATGTACTCGGCGCATGCGCAATTGGTCCCAAACCACCAAAATGGCCGCCGCAGTGCCCGGATGTACTCGGCGCATGCGCACTTGGTCCCGAACTACCAAAATGGCCGCCGCAGTTCCCGGTTGTACTCGGCGCATGCGCACTTGGGCCCGAACTACCAAAATGGCCGCCGCAGTGCCCGGATGTACTCGGCGCATGCGCACTTGGTCCCGAACTACCAAAATGGCCGCCGCAGTACCTGAATGTACTCTGCGCATACTCAGTAAGCCCTGAACTGCCACAATGGCCGCCGCAGTGCTCGGATGAACTCGGCGCATGCGCACTTGGTCCCGAAGTACCAAGATGGCCGCCGCAGTGCCCGGATGTACTCGGCGCATGCGCAATTGGTCCCGAATTACCTAAATGGCCGCCGCAGTACATGGATGTACTCGGCGCATGCGCACTTGGTCTTGAACTACGAAAATTGCCGCCGCAGTGCCCGGATGTACTCTGCACATGCGTACTACGCCTTAGGACTCCAATATGGCTGCCGCAGTGCCCGGATTTACTCGGCGCAAGCGCAGCACATTTCTAGACGTCAAAATGGCCGCCCCAGTGCCCAGATTTACTCGGCGCATGTGCACTTTGTCCCAAACTACCAAAATGGCTGCCGCGGTACCCGAATTCACTCGGCGCATGCGCAAGTGGTCCCGAACTACCAAAATGGCCGCCGCAGTGCCCGGATGTACTCGGCGCATGCGTACTTGGTCCCGAACTACGAAAATGGCCGCCGCAGTGCCTGGATGTACTCGACGCATGCGCAATTTGTCCCGAACTACCAAAATCGCCGCCGCAGTACCCGGTTGTACTCGGTGCATGCGCAATTGGTCCCGAACTACCAAAATGGCCGCCGAAGTGCCCGGATGTACTCCGCGCATGCGCACTGGATCCCGAACTACAAAAATGGCCGCCGCAGTACCCGGATGTACTCCGCGCATGTGCAGTAGGCCCTGAATTACTAAAATGGCCGCCGCAGTACCCGGATGTACTCCGCGCATGCTCAGGAAGCCCTGAACTACCAAAATGGCCGCCGCAGTACCCGGATGTACTCGGCGCATGCGCACTTGGTCCCGAACTACCA
>JAVTVJ010005409.1:0-13628 GCA_034509425.1 Eopsaltria australis | reverse complement strand
ACATGCCCCCATAAGTACCCAAAAAACCCCCAAATCCCCTAAAAACCTCAAAAATCTCCTCCAAAAATCCACCAAAAAAACCCCAAAAATCCCCCCCCAAACCTCCCAAAAATCCCCCCAAGAAACCCCCAAAATCCCCCAAAAAAGGCCCCCAAAATCCCACAAAATCCCCCAGAAAATCTCCCCAAAAAAACCCTCAAGAAACCCCCAAAATCCCCCAAAAAATTCCCCAACAAACACTCCCCACGATCCAAACTTCCAAAAACATCCCCCACAACATCCCTCCCCAAATTCCCCCAAATCCAACCAGAACAACCCCCAAAATTCGTGCGCCACAAAAAATCCCCCAAAAAAACCTTCAAAAAACCCCCAAAATTCCCTCAAAAATCCCCCAAAACACACAAATTCAAAATTCCTTTCCAAAACCCCCCCAACCCCCCCCCAAAAATCCAAACCCCCCCCAAAACACCCCCAAAAACCCCCCACAAAAAACCCCAGGACGCCGAAATGAAGAGAACAAGTTTTTATTTGGGGGGGAGGCAGCGCCGGACCCCCCCGGGTGGTTGATAAAACATTTCCCAATAAAATAAAAAAAACGGGACCGGGAAGGAAAATTTGGGCGGGGGGCGCGTCCCCAAAAATGATGGAATGGGGGAGGGGAGGAGCACGAGCGTGTGTCGGAGGTGGCAGTGGCCGGCGAGGGGCGTGCAGGGGCGTGGCCGGTCAGCAAACCCCAAAAATGGGGGGGAGGGAAGGGAGGGAGACCCCAAAGTTTTGGGGGGGGGCTGAATTGGGGGAGGGGTCCTGAAAATTGGGGGTGGCAAAATTTGGGGGAGGGGACTTGAAATCTGGGGGGGAATGGGGGTGGGGAGGGTCCCCAAATTTTGAGGGATTGTCCCCAAACTCTTTGGGATTGTCCCCAAATTCTGGGAATTCCCCCAAAATTTTCAGGATTTTCCCGAATTTTTCGGGACGTCCCCAAATTTCAAGGGAATGTCCCCAAATTCTGGGAATGTCCCCAAAACTTTGCGTGGTGTCCCCAAATTTTTCAGGATTGTCCCCAAACTCTGGAATGTCCCCAACCTTTTCAGGACACCCCTGAATTCTGGGAATGTCCCCAACATTTTCAGGACGTCCCCAAATTCAGGGAACGTCCCCAAACTCTGAGTGGTGTCCCCAGATTTCTCAGGTGTCCCCAAACTCTTCGAGACGTCCCCAAAATCTTCGCACGACGTCGCCAAAATCGGCCAGAAAACCCCTCGGGAGGAGCGGAATTTTGGGGACTTTTCCGCCAACTTCCGATGACCTCTGATGACCTTTGATGACCATTGATGACCATTGATGACCATTGATGACCACTGATGACCACTGATGACCATTGATGACCATTGATGAGTTTTGTTGACTTTTGATGACCACTGTTGACCTTTGATGACTTTTTATGACCTTTGGTGACCATTGATGACCATTGATGACCATTGATAACCTTTGATGACCATTGATGACCATTGATGACCACTGATGACCACTGATGACCACTGATGACATTTTGATGAGTTTTGTTGACTTTTGATGACCACTGTTGACCTTTGATGACTTTTTATGACCTTTGGTGACCATTGATGACCTTCAATAACCATCGATGACCACTTGATGACCACTGGTGAGTTTTGATGACCATTGATGACCATTGATGACCTTTGATGACCACTGATGACTATCGATGACCATCGATGACCACTTGATCATCACTGATGAGTTTTGTTGACCTCTGATGACCATTGATGACCTTCAATAACCACTGATGACCATCAATGACCATCGCTGACCTTTGATGACTTCTTATGACCTTTGATGACCATTGATGACTTTTGTTGACCATTGATGACCTTCAACAACCATCGATGACCATTTGTGGACCGCCGATGACCATCGATGACCATGTGATGACCACTGAAGACCCGTGACGACCTGTGGGGACGCGGGGGGACGCGGGGGCGGCCCTCAGGGCACGGTGACGCGGAAGGGGCTGTTGGGGACGTGCTGCTCGCCCCACTTGACCACCAGCAGGTACTCGCCGCGCTCCCGCAGCAGGTAGCCCACGTTGTACAGTTGGTTGCCCAAGTGCTTGACCACGATCTCCTCGCAGGGGTTCTTGGGGCCCTGCACCCCCACCAGCAGCATGTTGTTGCCTGGGGGGCGGGAAAAATGGAGTTTGGGGTTTTTTGGGGGGTTTTGGGGTTTTTTGGGATTTTTTGGGGATTTTCTCAGGTTTTTTTCTGATTTTTTTCTGATTTTTTCTGACTTTTTTCTGATTTTTTCTGATTTTTTTCTGATTTTTTCTTGGTTTTTTGAGGGTTTTTTTCTGATTTTAGTTTTTTTCCTTGGGTTTTTGAGTTTTTGGAGGTGGTTTGGGGTTTGGGGGATTTTTTGGGATTTTTGGGGGATTTTTTTTGGATTTTTGGGGATTTTTTCTGGATTTTTGGAGTGGTTTTGGACGTGCTTTTAAACGGTTTTTGAGAGGTTTGGGGGGGATTCTTGGGGCCCTGCACCCCCACCAGCAGCATGTTGTTGCCTAGGGGGGGAAAAATGGAGTTTTGGGTTTTTTTGGGGGGTTTTGGGGTTTTTTGGGTTTTTTTCAGGTTTTTTTCTGATTTTTTTCTGATTTTTTCTGATTTTTTCTGATTTTTTTCTGATTTTTTTCTGGTTTTTTCTTGGTTTTTTGAGGGTTTTTTTCTGATTTTAGTTTTTTTCCTTGGGTTTTTGAGTTTTTGGAGGTGGTTTGGGGTTTGGGGGATTTTTTTGGGATTTTTGGGGGATTTTTTGGGGATTTTTTGGAATTTTTTCTGGATTTTTGGAGTGGTTTTGGACGTGCTTTTAAACAGTTTTTGAGAGGTTTGGGGGGGATTCTTGGGGCCCTGCACCCCCACCAGCAGCATGTTGTTGCCTGTGGGGGGGGAAAAATGGAGTTTGGGGTTTTTTGGGGGGTTTTGGGGTTTTTTGGGATTTTTTGGGGATTTTTTCAGGTTTTTTTCTGATTTTTTTCTGATTTTTTCTGACTTTTTTCTGATTTTTTCTGATTTTTTTCTGATTTTTTTCTGATTTCTTCTGATTTTTTTCCCAGTTTTCTAAGGGTTTTTTCTTGGTTTTTTGAGGTTTTGTTTTTCTGGTTTTAGGGTTTTTTCCCTTGGGTTTTTGAGTTTTTGGAGGTTGTTTGGGGTTTGGGGGATTTTTTGGGGATTTTTAAAGATTTTTTGGGGATTTTTTCCCAGATTTTTGGGCTATTCCAGAATGATTTTTTGGGGCTATTTTGGGGTGATTTTTTTGGGGGTATTTGGGGTGATTTTGGGGCGATTTCAAGCTGATTTTTGGGGCTATTTTGGGGCCATTTCAGGCTGATTTTTGGGGCTATTCTGGGGTGATTCTGAGGCTATTTCAGACTGGATTCTTGGATATTTCAGGCTGATTTTTGGGGCTATTTTGGGGTGATTTTGGGCTATTTCAGGCTGATTTTTTGGGGCTATTTTGGGGTGATTTTGGCCTATTTCAGGCTGATTTTTTGGGGCTATTTTGGGGTGATTTTGGCCTATTTCAGGTCACTTTGGGGTTTGTACCCACCGGCCTTGCTGCAGTCCACAGTGAAGGAATTCTTCTGGCCCACGAAGCCCTTGCTGAGCCCCAAACCTTTGGCCACCACCTTGGAGGCGTCGGAGAATTTGGGGGGTCCCGAGGGGGGGACGGGGGTGGGGCCGGGGGCGGGGGAGGGGCCCCCGTGGCCCCCCGAGTCCACGAGCATCGAGGAGCTCTCGCGGAGGCTGTGGCTGCTCACCAGGCGGGGCCCTGGAACGGGGGAAAAACAGCAAAATCTGGGGCTTTGGAGGCAAAATTGGGGGCTTTGGAGGCAAAAAATTGAAGGGTGGGAGTGGAAAATGCAAGGGGTTGAAGGCTGGAAAAGCTGGGGTTGGAAATGGGGAAAATTCAGGGGGTTTGAGACAAAATTCAGGGGGGTTGAGACAAAAATTCGAGGGTTTGAAGCCAAAAATTCAGGGATTTGAAGGCCAAAAATCGAGTGTTTGAAGCCACAAATTTGAGGGTTTGAAGCCAAAAAAATCAGGGGGTGGAACCCAAAAATTCAGGAGTTTGGAGCCCAAAATTTGAGGGTTTGAACCTCAAAATTTGGGGGTTTGAAGCCAAAAATTCGAGGGTTTGAACCCAAAAGTTTGAGGGTTTGAACCCAAAATTTGGGGGTTTGGAGCCAAAATATTGGCAGGGGGGAAGTGGAAAATTCAAGGGGTTGAAGGCTGGAAAAGCTGGGGTTGGAAATGGGGAAAATTCAGGAGGTTTGAGACAAAATTCAGGGGTTTGAACCCAAAAATTTGAGGGTTTGAACCCAGAAATTCAGGAGTATGAAGCCAAAAATTTGAGAGTTTAAAGCCAAAAAAATCAGGGGGTGGGACCCAAAAATTCAAGGGTTTGAAGACAAAAATTTGAGGGTTTGAACCCCAAATCTTCCCCACATCCCCAGAGCCCCCAAATCCCCCCAAAATTCCCCAAATCCCCTCACAATTCCCCAAATCCCCGTCCCCCATCACTCACCGGTGATCTTGGCCTTGAAGGGGCTCCCCAAAAATCCTCCCCAAACCCCATAAAATCCCCCCAAAATTCCCCAAACCCCCCCAAAACCCCCCCCAAATCCACCCAAAGCCCCCTCAAATCCCACCCCCATCACTCACCAGTGATCTTGGCCTTGAAGGGGCTCCCCACGATGAGATGGGGCCCCCCAAAACCCCCCAAAACCCCCCAAAAAACCCCCAATTCTCCCCCCAATCCCCCCCAAACCTCCTCAAATCCACCCAAAATTCCCCAAATCCCCTCACAATTCCCCAAATCCCCGTCCCCCATCACTCACCGGTGATCTTGGCCTTGAAGGGGCTCCCCACGATGTGGTGGGGCCCCCCGAATTTGATGGCGATGAGGTAACTGCCGGGGGCCATGGGGGTGTAGCTGACCCGGAATCCCTCGGGACACTCGCGGCACTCCATGGTCACCTTGGACGGGCCCTCGATGGTCACGGCCAGAGCGCCCGGGCCCGCCTTGGACGTGTTCACCACGAACTCGGCCGGGGAGCCTGGGGACACCCCAAAAAGCAGGGTTGGGAGAGGGGGAGGAAGCCCCGAATTCCCACTGAGAACCCCCGAATTCTGTGGAGTTCATCCAGACCCCCCAAATCCCCATTTTTCCCTGAAATTCACGTTTTTCCCCCAGTTTGATACCTCTGCTGCCTGCCCCCCCATATTCCCTCATCCGTCAAATTCCCATTTTCCCCAAAATTCCCACTTTTTTCCACTCAGATTCCGTACTGGTGGTGCCTCCCTCCAGGCTGGGCCCGTAGGCCGAGACCAGGCCCAGATTCCCAACCTATCCCAAATCCCTCCCAAATTCCATATCTGTGGTACCCCCCTCCACACTCCCTCACTCCCTACATTCCCATTTTTCCCCAGAATTCCCACTTTTTCCCCTCAGATTCCATACCTGTTGTGCCTCCCTCCAGGCCGGGCCCGTAGGCCTGAGACCAGGCCTGGACCCCCAGCCTGTCCCAGATTCCCCCCCAAATTCCCATTTTTTCCCCCAAATCCAGGTTTTCCTCTCCATTCTCAATACTCCTCATTCCCATAGACCCCCTAAATTCCCATTTTTCCCCAGAATTCCCACTTTTTCCCCTCAGATTCCACACCTGTGGTGCCTCCCTCCAGGCCGGGCCCATAGGCCGAAACCAGGTCCAGATCCTCCCCGAATTTCCATTTTCCCCCCAAAATTCCCGGATTTCCCCCCAAATTCCATACCTATGATACTCCCCAGCCCCATAACCTCACAAATCCCCAGTTATTTCCCCAGAATTCCCACTTTTTCCCCTCAGATTCCACACCTGTGGTGCCTCCCTCCAGGCCGGGCCCGTAGGCCGAGACCAGGCCCGGATCCCCGGCCTGTCCTGGCTCCCCCACCCGGACCTTGAAGGGGCTCCCGGGGATGTGGGAGCCCTCAAACTTCACGTCGATGGAGTAGACGCCGTTCTCCCGCGGGATGAAACGTACGGCGTATTTATCTGGGGAAAAAGAGCCCAAAATTATCCCTGAACCCTCCAGAAATCCTAAATCCCGAAGGATGAAGAGTATGAGGTATTTATGTGGGGAAAATGGGGAAAAGGGGACCTAAAATCATCGCTGAGACCCCAAAATTATCCCTGAAATCCCAAATCCTTAACTGAACCCTCCAGAAATCCCAAATCCCAAAGGAAGAACAGCACAGGGTATTTATCTGGGGAAAACGGGATCCCAAAATCATCCCTGGAACCCCAAAATGATCCCTGAAAACCCCAGAAATCCCAAATCTCTGGGATTTTTGGGGTCCAGCCCCAATTTTGGAGTGTCCCTCACCTGGGGTGACCTTGGACACCCAGGGGGTAGGGACAGGCCAGGATTTTATGGGAATGGGGCGGATTTTGGGGTGGAATTTGCTGATTTTTGTAGGAAATCCCGATTTTTTCATAGGAACGCCCGATTTTCTCCGGGATTTTTGGGGTCCAACCCCAGATTTTGGGGTGTCCCCGAGGTGTCCCTCACCCGGGGTGACCTTGGACACCCAGGGGGTGAGGACAGGCAGGATTTTATGGGAACAGGGCGGGTTTTGGGGTGGAATTCGCAGATTTTCATAGGAACGCCCGATTTCTCCGGGATTTTTGGGATCCAGCCCCAATTTTGGGGTGTCCCCGAGGTGTCCCTCACCTGGGGTGACCTCGGAGATGTGACACTCCTCCAGGGCCCCCGAGGGGCTGTGAACTTTGGCGTCCAGGGCCCCCCTGGCCCCGTTGAGGCTGACGGCGAACGAGGCCGGCTGGTGAACCTTGAGCCCCGACTCCTGCGGGGACACGGGTCAGGCACCCGAAAACCCCAGAAACAACCCCAAAACAACCCTGAAAACATCCCAGAAACACCCCAAAACAACCCTGAAAACACCCCAAAAACAGCCCCAAAAACTATCCCAAAACAACCCTGAAAACACCCCAGAAACACCCCAAAAATACCCCAGAAACATCCCAGAAACACCCCAGAAACAGCCCCAAAAACCATCCCAAAACCACCCCAAAAACGACCCTGAAAACACCCCAAAAACACCCCAAAAACCAACCCCAAAAACACCCCAGAAACGACCCCTGAAACACTCCCCAAAAACACCCCAAAACCACCCCAAAAATAACCCCAAAAATAACCCCAAAAACATCCCAAAACCAGGAGAATCCCACCCCAACTCGTGAGGATTTGGGAAATCCCAAAATACCCCACAAAAATCCTAAAAAAAACCCAAAAAACTCTCAAAAAATCCCCCCAAAAAACCCCAAAAATCCCCCATAAAACCCCAAAAAATCCTCCTAAAACCCCCAAAACCCCAAAAACTCCCAAAACCCAAAAAATCCTCCCTAAAACCCCCCAGAAAAACCCCTTTCAAAAAACTCTGCAAAAGATCCCCAAAACCACACAAAGAAAAACCCCCAAAACCCCAAAAACCCAAAATAACCGCCACAAAACCCAGAAATAAACCCCAAAAACTCCTAAACCCCCAAAACCAAAAAAAACCCCATCAAACCAACCCCCAAAAAACCCCAAAACCAAAAAAAAGCCCCAAAATAATAAAAAAACTGCAGAAACCCCCCAAAAACCCCCAAAAATCCCAAAGAAACCTCAAAAAACTCAAAAACCCCAACCCCAAAAAACTCCCTCCAAAAAAAACCCCAAAAATCAAACAAAAAAAACCCCAAAAAACTAAAAAAAACCCCCAAAAGCTCCAAAAAAACCCCAAAAAACCCCAAAAACCCCCAAAAAACCAAAAAATCCCCCAAAAAACAACCCCCCCCCAAAATGCAGCGCTGACCCCAAATCTGGGAGGTTTTGGGGTCCCCAAGGGGTCAAACCCCAAAAATTTTGGGGTGGGGGTGGGGGAAGCTCAGATTTGATGCCATGGGGGGGGGGTGGGACCCCAAAATTTCACCCCAAAAACGCCCAGGGAGGTGAAAAAAACCCCAAAAAAATTCACTTTGGGGGGGTTGAAAACCCCAAAATTCCCACCCCAACCCCAAAAATCTCATCCCAAAAATTCAGGGGGGGGTTTGGACAACCCCAAATCCCCACCCCAAAAATATTTTTAGGGGGAGGTTTTCACCCCAAATCCTCATCCCAAATAATTTGGGAGGGGTTGGAAAATCCCAAATCCTCATCCCAAATATTTTTGGGGGGAGGGGGGGGGGTTTCACCCCAAATCCCCACCCCAAAACATCCCAGGGGGTTTGGACACCCCCAAATCCCAACCCCAAGTATTTTGGGAGGGGTTGGACAACCCCAAAAAACCTCATCCCAAAATTTTTTAGGGGGATGAAAACCCCAAATTCCCACCCCAAATATTTTTTCTGGGGGGCAGAAAAACCCCAAATCCTCATCCCAAATATTTTTCGGGGAGGTTTTCACCCCAAATCCCCACCCCAAATATTTTGGGGGGGTTCACATCCCAAATCCCCACCCCAAAACAAATCCTCCCAGGGGGTTTGGACACCCCCAAATCCCAACCCCAAGTATTTTGGGAGGGGTTGGACAACCCCAAAAAACCTCATCCCAAAATTTTTTAGGGGGATGAAAACCCCAAATTCCCACCCCAAATATTTTTTTGGGGGGGCAGAAAAACCCCAAATCCTCATCCCAAATATTTTTCGGGGAGGTTTTCACCCCAAATCCCCACCCCAAATATTTTGGGGGGGTTGGACAACCCCAAAAAACCTCATCCCAAAATTTTTTAGGGGGATGAAAACCCCAAATTTCCCCCTCCCCCCCAAATATTTTTGGGAAAGGTTTGGAAAACCCCAAATCCTCACCCCAAAAACTTTTAGGGTGTGGAATTTTCACCCCAAATCCCCCCCTCCTCACCCCAAACATTTCAAGAAGAGCCAAAAAAACCCCAAATTCCCCCCCCCCCCATAAAAACCCCCCAGGGGATCCCCAAACCCCCAAAAATCCCAATTTTGGGATCCCCCAAAATCCTTGGGGAGGGGGTTTGAGGTCCCAGCAGGTTTGGGTCCCTCTGAACCCCACTTACCTTGGGGCTGGGGGAGTGGAGCTGTGTGGAGACCCCTGACCCCCGGATTTGGGGATTTTGGGTTTTTGGGGTCCCATGGCCCCCGGCCCCCCCCTGTTCAAAGCCTTTATCAGAGACACGAGAGAGACCCCGGGACCCCCGGGCTGGGGGGGCTGGGCCAGCGCAGCGACCCCAAAGCTGAGGGGAAACCCTAAAATGTCTGCTTGAAAACCCTAAAATCTGAGTGAAAACCCTAAAATCTGCATTAAAAACCCTAAAATATCTGCTTAAAATCACTGAAATATGCATTAAAACCTCAAAAACTGAGTGAAAACCCTAAAATGTCTGCTTAAAAACCCTAAAATCTGCATTAAAAACGCTAAAATCTGAGTGAAAACCCTAAAACCTGCATTAAAAACCTGAAAAACCCTAAAAGAGCTGCATTAAAACCTCAAAAACTGAGTGAAAACCCAAAAAATCTGCATTAAAAACCTCAAAAACTGAGCTAAAACCCCAAAATCTGAGTGGAAACCCTAAAATATCTGCTTAAAAACCCTAAGATCTGAGTAAAAACCCTAAAATCTGCATTAAAAACCCCAAAATCTGAGGAAAAACCCTAAAATCTGCATTAAAAACCCCAAAGTCTGAGGAAAAATCCTAAAATCTGCATTAGAAACCTGAAAAACCCTAAAAGAGCTGCATTAAAACCTCAAAAACTGAGTGAAAACCCAAAAAATCTGCATTAAAAACCTCAAAAACTGAGCTAAAACCCCAAAATCTGAGTGAAAACCCTAAAATATCTGCTTAAAAACCCTAAAATCTGAGTAAAACCCTAAAATCTGCATTAAAAACCCTAAAATCTGCATTAAAAACCCTAAAATCTGAGTGAAAACCCTAAAACCCGCATTAGAAACCTGAAAAACCCTAAAAGAGCTGCATGAAAACCTCAAAAACTGAGTGAAAACCCCAAAATCTGAGTGAAAACCCTAAAATATCTGCTTAAAGACCCTAAAATCTGAGTGAAAACCCTAAAATCTGCTTAAAAACCCTGAAATATCTGCTTAAAATCACTAAAATCTGCATTAAAGCCTCAAAAACTGAGTGAAAACCCCAAAATCTGCATTAAAAAACCTCAAAAACTGAGGTAAAACCCCAAATTCTGAGTGAAAACCCTAAAACCCGCATTAAAAACCCTAAAATACCTGCTTAAAATCACTAAAATCTGCACTAAAACCTCAAAAACTGAGTGAAAACACTAAAACATCTGCTTAAAAACACTAAAATCTGCATTAAAAACCCTAAAATCTGAGTGAAAACCCTAAAACCTGCATTAAAAACCCTAAAATCTGAGTGAAAACCCTAAAATCTGCATTAAAAACCCCAAAGTCTGAGGAAAAATCCTAAAATCTGCATTAGAAACCTGAAAAACCCTAAAAGAGCTGCATTAAAACCTCAAAAACTGAGTGAAAACCCCAAAATCTGAGTGAAAACCCTAAAATATCTGCTTAAAAACCCTAAAATCTGCATTGAAACCTCAAAAACTGAGTGAAAACACTAAAACATCTGCTTAAAAACCCTAAAATCTGCATTAAAAACCCTAAAATCTGAGTGAAAACCCTAAAACCTGCATTAAAAACCTGAAAAACCCTAAAAGAGCTGCATTAAAACCTCAAAAACTGAGCGAAAACCCAAAAAATCTGCATTAAAAACCTCAAAAACTGAGGTAAAACCCCAAATTCTGAGTGAAAACCCTAAAATCTGCATTAAACACCCTAAAATATCTGCTTAAAATCACTGAAATCTGCATTAAAACCTCAAAAACTGAGTGAAAACACTAAAACATCTGCTTAAAAACACTAAAATCTCCATTAAAAACCCTAAAATCTGAGTGAAAACCCTAAAATGTCTGCTTAAAAACCCTCAAATCTGCATTAAAAACCCTAAAATATCTGCTTAAAATCACTAAAATCTGCATTAAAACCTCAAAAACTGAGTGAAAACCCCAAAATCTGAGTGAAAACCCTAAAATATCTGCTTAAAAACCCTAAGATCTGAGTAAAAACCCTAAAATCTGCATTAAAAACACCAAAATCTGAGGAAAAATCCTAAAATCTGCATTAGAAACCTGAAAAACCCCAAAACAGCTGCATTAAAAACCCTAAAAACTGAGTAAAAACCCTAAAATCCGAGTAAAAACCCTAAAAATCTGCTTTAAAAACCCTAAAATCTAACAAAAAACCCTAAAATCTCAGTGAAAACCCTAAAATATCTGCTTTGAAAACCCTAAAATCTGAGGAAAAACACTAAAAATCTGCTTTGAAACCCCAAAAACTGAGTAAAACCTCAAAAATTTGCTTCCAAAACCAAAACATCTGCTTAAAAACCCTAAAAATCTGCATTAAAGCCCTCAAAAACTGAGCTAAAACCTCAAAATCTGAGTAAAAACCCTAAAATATCTGCTTAAAAACCCTAAAATCTGCATTAAAGCATCAAAAACTGAACTAAAACCCCAAAATCTGAGTAAAAACCCTAAAAATCTGCATTAAAAAACCCAAAATCTGAGTAAAAACCCGAAAATCTGAGTAAAAACCCTAAAAATCTGCTTTAAAAACCCAAAAACTGCACATATAGACCCCAAAAACTGGGGCTACAAACCCTAAACCTGAAAATCTGCTGCTACAAACCCCAAAACTGCTCCTGAAACCCCAAATCTGCCCCTACAGACCCCAAAACTGGGGCTACAAACCCCAAACCTGCCCCTAAAGACCCCAAACCCCAAAACTGCCCCTACAAACCCCAAAATTGGGGCTCCAAACCCCAAACCTGCTCCTACTCACCCCAAAACTGCTCCTTTAGATCCCAAAACTTGGGCTCCAAACCCCAAACCTGCCCCTTCAGACCCTAAAACTGCCCCTACAGACCCCAAAATCCGTTCCTTTAGATCCTAAAACTGGGGCTCCAAACCCCAAATCCCAAAATCTGTTCTTACAAATCCTAAATCCCAAAAACAGCCCCTACAAACCCAAAAATCTGCTCCTACAAACCCCAAACCCCAAACCTGCTCCTTCAGACCCCAAAACTGGAGCTCCAGACCCCAAAATCTGCACTTACAGATCCCAAAACTGGGACTACAAACCCCAAACCTGCCCCTACAGACCCCAAATCCCAAAATCTGCTCCTACAGACCCCAAAACTATTCCTGAAACCCCAAAACTGCCCCTCCAGACCCCGAAACTGGGGCTACAAACCCCAAACCTGCCCCTACAGACCCCAAAACTGCTCCTACAAACCCCAAAACTTGGGCTCCAAACCCCAAATCTTCCCCTCCAGACCCCAAATTGGCTCCTACAAACCCCAAAGCTTGGGCTCCAAACCCCAAACCTGCCCCTACAGACCCCAAACCCCAAAATCTGTTCCTACAAACCCCAAAACTGGAGCTCCAGACCCCAAAATCTGCCCTTACAGATCCCAAACTGACACCTACAAACCCCAAAGCTGCTCCTACAGACCCCAAACCCCAAAATCTGCTCCTACAAACCCCAAAACTATTCCTGAAACCCCAAAACTGCCCCTCCAGACCCCAAAACTGGGGCTACAAACCCCAAACCTGCTCCTACAGACCCCAAACCTGCTCCTACAAACCCCAAAACTGGGGCTCCAGACCCCAAACCTGCCCCTTCAGACCCTAAAACTGCCCCTACAGACCCCAAAATCCGTTCCTTTAGATCCTAAAACTGGGGCTCCAAACCCCAAATCCCAAAATCTGCTCTTACAAATCCTAAATCCCAAAAACAGCCCCTACAA
Organism: Eopsaltria australis; assembly: GCA_034509425.1. NCBI lineage: Eukaryota > Metazoa > Chordata > Aves > Passeriformes > Petroicidae > Eopsaltria > Eopsaltria australis. Next base: position 707 of record JAVTVJ010005409.1, on the reverse strand, counting down.
ACCCAAAAATCTGCTCCTACAAACCCCAAACCTGCTCCTTCAGACCCCAAACCTGCCCCTACAGACCCCAAACCCCAAAATCTGCTCCTACAAACCCCAAAACTGGAGCTCCAGACCCCAAAATCTGCACTTACAGATCCCAAAACTGAGACTACAAACCCCAAACCTGCTCCTTCAGACCCCAAACCCCAAAATCTGCTCCTACAAACCCCAAAACTATTCCTGAAACCCCAAAACTGCCCCTCCAGACCCCAAAACTGGGGTTTCAAACCCCAAACCTGCCCCTACAAACCCCAAAACTGGGGTTTCAAACCCCAAATCTTCCTCTACAAACCCCAAACCTGCCCCTACAGACCCCAAAATTTTGGGCTCCAAACCCCAAAGCCGCCCCTACAGACCCCAAATCCCCCCCAAGCCCCGAGGGCTGCGCTGGCCGGGTCCCCCCCGCACGCTCCGGGGGTTTTTGTGGTGCTGTTTTAGGGTTGTTTTTGGGGTTTTTGGGGTCTCCAGGTGCCTCACCTGAAGGCTAGAAACAGTGAGGCGCCGCGCGGCGTCGCTCGGGGCCGCGGCCGTCACCACGAACGGGCTCTCGGGGATGTGCTCGTCGTTGAACTTCACTGACACCTCGTAGTCACCTGGAAAAACCCCAAAAGTTATCCTAAAAACCCCAAAAACCCCAAAATCTGCAAAAATCCCACCCAAAAACC
>JAVTVJ010005408.1:0-16398 GCA_034509425.1 Eopsaltria australis | reverse complement strand
AAAAATCCCCTTTAAACCCCACCCCAGGAGCAGAATCTCGGATTTTGGTGGTCTCAGCTCCCCTGAACCACGGGAAAACCACAGAAAAACCTCAGAAAAACCACAAAAACCTCGGTGAATACGGAGCCATTTCCAAAAAATCCTCTTTAAACCCCATCCTAGGAGCAGAATCTTTGATTTTGGTGGTCTCAGACCTCTCTGAGCCACCAAAAACCTCAGAAATCGTGGTGAATATGGAGTAATTTCCAAAAAATCCCCTTTAAACCCCACCCCAGGTGCAGAATCTTGGATTTTGGTGCTCCCAGCCCCCCCTGAGCAGCCGAAAAACTGCAGAAAAAGCCCAGAAAAAGCACAGAAACCTCAGAAACTTTGGTGAACACGGAGCCATTTCCAAAAAACCCTCTTTAAACCCCACCCCAGGAGCAGAATCTCTGATTTTGGTGCTCTCCGCCCCCCCTGAGCAGCCGAAAAGCCACCGAACCCTCTCTGAATTCGGAGCCGTTTCCTGCGGCTCCCCCGAGCCGTCGATTCCCGGCTCCTGAAGCTCCTCCAGGTGGGTTTGGCCTCTGGAGATGAATCTCCTCCCTTTGTGCCCCTGCGATGCTGCTAAAACCGGAATTTGGGGGGGATTAAACCCCCCTGGGGGCGGCTCTGCTGTCCCCGAGCTGGTGGCTCGTCCCCAAATTGTTCTCACGTCCATGGGAATAATATTTTTTTTATTTAATAATTTTTAAAATTTTATTTTAAATTAACAATTTTTAAAATTTTATTTTAAATTAATAATTTTTAAAAATGAGTATTTTATTAATATTTTTAAATGAATATTTTAATTAATAATTTTAAATTAATATTCTTAGTAATATCTTAAAATTAATATTCTTATTACTATTTTAAAGTTAATATTTTAATTAATATTTTAAATTAATATTCTTAGTAATATTTTAAAATTAATATTTTTGTTAATATTTTAAAATTAATATTTTGATTAATGTTTTTAAATTAATATTTTTATTAATATTTTTAAATTAATATTTTAATTAATATTTTTAAACTAATATTTTATTAACATTTTTTAAATTAATGTTTTTATTAATATTTTTGAAATTAATATTTTTAATTCATATATTTTTTTTAAATTTGCCTGGAACAGAGGGAGAGATTTCAGGGCCAAATTGTGATTTTTTTTTTCCCCTCGTGCAAACAAAAAACTCCTGGGAATCTTCTCCCCTTTTTTTTTTTTTCCCAGCGGGAATGAGCCCACGGGAATTTCCCTGGGGTGATTTTATGAAGTAAATTATTTATTTATTTATTTAGGAAATTATTTATTTATTAAGTAAATTATTTATTTATTTAGGAAATTTATTTATTTGTTAAGTAAATTATTTATTTCTTTAGGAAATTATTTATTTATTTATTAAGGAAATTATTTATTTGTTAAGTAAATTATTTATTTCTTTAGGAAATTATTTATTTATTTGTTAAGTAAATTATTTATTTCTTTAGGAAATTATTTATTTATTTATTAAGGAAATTATTTATTTGTTAAGTAAATTATTTATTTATTTAGGAAATTATTTATTAAATAAATGATTTATTTATTTAGGAAATTATTTATTGAATAAATGATTTCTTTATGAAGCAAATCAAGCTGTGAGTGGAGCTTCTGCTTCTTCAATCCCCACATTTTGGGGTTCTGGGGTTCAGGGCTCGCCCCTGGCGCTGCTCCCGCCCTGCAGAGCCGGGAACGCTGGCAAAGTTTGGGAGAAATTTGGGAGGAAATGTCCAAAAGGTCTTGGCCAAAGGAAAAGCTGCGGGTTTGGGGTCACGGAGAGCGAGGGAACGGAGATGGAAGAGCCCCGGACCTGCCCGGAAAGGGGAATTTGGGATTAATTCGGGATGGGATGGGATGGGATGGGATGGGATGGGAAGGGAAGAGGAGGGAAGGGAAGGGAAGGGAAGGGAAGGGAAGGGAAGGGAAGGGAAGGGAAGGGAAGGGAAGGGAAGGGAAGGGAAGGGAAGGAAAGGAAAGGGAAGGAAAGGAAAGGGGAGAGAAAAAGGGGAGAGAAGGAAAGAAAGAAGAGAGAGAAGAGAAGAGAAGAGAAGAGAAGAGAAGAGAAGAGAAGAGAAGAGAAGAGAAGAGAAGAGAAGAGAAGAGAAGAGAAGAGACGAAAAAAGAGAAAAGAGAGAAAAGAGAGAAAAAAGAAAAGAGAAAAAGAGAAAAAAGAGAGAAGAGAAAAAAAGAGAAGAGAAAAAAGAGGAAAAAGAGGAAAAAGAGAAAAGAGAGAAGAGGAAAGGAAAAGGAAAAGGAAAAGGAAAGGAAAGGAAAGGAAAGGAAAGGAAAGGAAAGGAAAGGAAAGGAAAAAGAAAAAAGAAAAGAAAAGAAAAAAAAAAGAAAAAATAAAATAAATAAAATAAAATAAAATAAAATAAAATAAAATAAAATAAAATAAAATAAAATAAAATAAAATAAAATAAAGCAAAGCCTTTCCAGAGCGGTTCAGTCTCGGAGCTGCTCAGCCCAGGGCCACTCCCAGCCCAGTCCCGGGCAGTTCTGGGCTTACCAAAGCTCCGGTTTAGCTGAGCGGGGCTTAAGCACAACCAGATGTGGGCACGGAGCTGCTCCGGTCCCTTTGTGCTCCGGGCGGAGCCCGAGGGGAGGGGGCTCCCAGTGCTCCCAGTGCTCCCAGTGCTCCCAGTGCTCCCAGTGCTCCCAGTGCTCCCAGTGCTCCCAGTGCTCCCAGTTCGCCGCTGGGGCCACTGGGACGGGGCTGGGGAGGGGACGGTGCCACCCGGACACCCCCGGGGGGGACAAAGCCGGGGCTGTGACAGCAAAGCCAGCGCTGAGCTCATCCCAAATTCTGCTGAGTCAGCAGCAGCGCCGCCTCCCCCTCCCCCCCCCCCAGGAGCGCAGCGCAAATTCCTGGGATCGGGAGATTCCATCCCGCGAGGGAAAACTGGAATTCCTGGGGGTGGAGTCCCAGATTTTGATTTTTCCGAGAGGAAAAACTGAAATTCCTGGATTTTGATTCCCAAATTTTGATTTCCCAAGAGGGAAAACTGCAATTGCTGGAATTTGTGTCCCAAAATTCAGTTTTCCCAAGGGGAAAAATTGCAATTTCTGGGCTTTGTTTCCCAGATTTTGATTTTTCCAAGAGGAGAAACTTAAATTCCTGGAATTTGTGTCCCAAAATTTGATTTTCCCATGAGGAGAAACAGCAATTCCTGGAATTTGTGTCCCAAATTTCAATTTTCCCACGAAGAAAAACTGAAATTCCTGGAATTTTCTTCCCAAATTTCAATTTCCCAAGGAAAAACTGCAATTCTTGGAATTTGCTTCCCAAATTTTGATTTTTCTGATAGGAAAAATTGCAATTCCTGTGGTCTGCTTCCCAATTTTTAATTTTCCCAAGAGGAAAAACTGAAATTCCTCGACTTTGCTTCTAAAATTTCAATTTTCCCAGTAGGAAAAACTGCAATTCCTGGGGTTTGATTCCCAAATTCCAATTTCCCGAGAGGAAAAACTGCAATTCCTGGAATTTGTGTCCCGAATTTCAATTTTCCCACAAAGAAAAACTGAAATTCCTGGAATTTGCTTCCCAAATTTCAATTTCCCAAGGAAAAACTGCAATTCCTGGGGTTTAAAGGACTTTGCTTCCCAAATTTCAGTTTTCCCAAGGGGAAAAATTGCAATTCTTGGAATTTTCTTCCCAAATTTCGATTTTTCTGATCGGAAAAACTGCAATTCCTGGAATTTGCTTCCCAAATTTCAATTTCCCAAGAGGAAAAACTGCAATTCCTGGAATTTGCTTCCCAAATTTCAGTTTTCCCATGAGGAGAAACTGCAATTCTTGGACTTTGCTTCCCAAATTTCAATTTTCCCACGAAGAAAAACTGAAATTCCTGGAATTTGCTTCCCAAATTTTGATTTTCCCGAGAGGAAAACCCACAATTCCTGGACTTTATTTTCCAAATAGGAAAAAATTCCAATTCCTGGACACTGCAGGACTTCATTTCCCAAAAGAATTCCCACAATTTCCCGTTTTTCCGTGGTTTTGATCTCAACACCGGGAGCAGAAATCCCGAAATCCTGGGAGAATCCACCCAGGATCCAGGGAATAAATCAGGAGCCCCGCTGTAATTGTAATTAACATTAATTAATCATGGGAATGAAAATTGCGGGGGCCCGGTGGGGCATTGATCACCCCTGGGTTTGGAGATGGGGCTCTAAGATAATGAGCAGATTGATTGATTAATTGATTGATTGATTGATTGATTGATTCATTGATGCTCATCAGGCTGAGCGAGGGGGCTCGGGAGCCATTGCCCAGTTTGCCCAGTGACTTGGAGTGAACTTGGAATTCCTTTCCCAGTTTGCCCAGTGCCTGGAATTGAACTGGGAGCCATTTCCCAGTTTGCCCAGTGACTGGAAGTGAACTGGGAGCCATTTCCCAGTTTGCCCAGTGGCTGGAATTGAACTGGGAATCCACTTCCCAGTTTTCCCAGTGACTGGAATGAACTGGGATCACAATTCCCAGTTTGCCCAGTGGCTGGAATTGAACTGGGAGCCATTTCCCAGTTTGCCCAGTGACTGGAATTGAACTGGGAGCCATTGCCCAGTTTGCCCAGTGCCTCAGAGGGAACTGGGAGCCATTTCCCAGTTTGCCCAGTGACTGGAATGAACTGGGAGTCCATTTCCCAGTTTGCCCAGTGCCTGGAAGTGAACTGGGAGCCCATTTCCCAGTTTGCCCAGTGGCTTGGACAGAACTGGGATCACAATTCCCAGTTTGCCCAGTGGCTCGGAGGGAACTGGGAGCCCATTTCCCAGTTTGCCCAGTGACTCAGAGAGAACTGGGAGCCATTGCCCAGTTTGCCCAGTGACTTGGAGTGAACTGGGAATTCCTTTCCCAGTTTGCCCAGTGACTGGAATTGAACTGGGAGCCATTTCCCAGTTTGCCCAGTGACTGGAATGAACTGGGAATCCCTTTCCCAGTTTGCCCAGTGCCTCAGAGAGAAGTGGGAGCCATTTCCCAGTTTGCCCAGTGGCTCGGAGGGAACTGGGATCACAATTCCCAGTTTTCCCAGTGACTGGAATGAACTGGGAGCCATTTCCCAGTTTGCCCAGTGCCTGGAATTGAACTGGGAGCCATTTCCCAGTTTGCCCAGTGCCTGGAAGTGAACTGGGAATCCACTTCCCAGTTTGCCCAGTGGCTTGGACAGAACTGGGATCACAATTCCCAGTTTGCCCAGTGACTGGAATGAACTGGGAGAGGTTTTTGGGGGCGTTTAGAGCCATAGTCTGGAACTATAAAAATTATAAATGTAAATATGATAAATGTAAATAAAAGTATAAATATAATAAATAAAATAAAAATAAAAATAAAATAAAAATAAAATTTAAAATATAAATATAAATAAAAATATGAATATAATAAATACAAATATAAATATAAACATAAATAAAAGTAAATATTAGAATATAATATAAAAAATTAAAATAAAAATAAAAATAATAACAATAAAATAAAATAAAAATAAAATAAAAATTAAAAATAAAAATAATAAAAATAACAATTAAAGATAAAAATAAAATAGCAATAAAGTAAAATAAAAATAAAAGTAAAAAATATAAATATAAAAAGAAATAAATATTAAATATAAATATAAGTATAATAAATTCAAGTATAAAATATAATAAATATTAAATATAAAAAAAATTAAAAAATATTTAAGGGTAATAAATAAAAAAAGTAAAAAAAAGTAAAAATAAAATAACAATAAAAAGTAAAATATTAAATATAAAAATTAATATTAACATTAATAAAAATAAATACAAATATATATATTAATAAATATAAAATAAAAAATAAAAAATAAAAATAAAAAATAAAATAAAAATAAAATAAAAATAAATAAAAAAATAAAAATAAATGAAAATTAACAAATATAAATACAAATACAAACACCAACATAAAATACAAATATAAATATCTATAAAATATAATATAAAATACAACATAAATACAATACAAATACAAATAGTAAAATAATATAAATATAAATAAATATAAATATAAATACATAAATATAAATTATAAATATAATATAAATATAAAATATAAATATAAATTTAAATATAAATATAAATATAAATATAAATATAAATATAAATATAAATATAAATATAAATATAAATACAAACCCAATCCCAAACCCTTTTTCCCCTTTATTTCCCCCAGTCTCCTCCCCCCGGGCCGGGCCCTTCCCGGCTCCTCCATCCCTGGACATTCCCAACTTCCCTTCCAAATCCCAGCCCCGAATCCCGAATTCCAGAATCGCGGAATCCCAGCTCCCGGTGGGAGCAGAGGGAAAACGTCAGCACCAATTCCTGCTGATCAAACGCAGGATTCATTAACGATTCCGCCCTTTAATTAGGAGCTGATTAAAAAAAAAACTAAAAAAAAAAATTTAAATAAAAGGGATGGCGGGGAGTAATTAACGCAAATTAATGAGGAGAGCCCGCGGTTCCCATCGGGATTTTCCCCCCTGGTTAATGAGGAGAGGCTGGAATTCCCCAGAGGAGCTGGAATTGCTGCTGGAGAAAAGCTAAAAAAGTTCAAAATAGCAAAATCTGAAAATTAGCGAAAAATCCAAAAATCGCAGCTTCTAAAACTCAGCTCAAAACCCGCAGGGAATGTGGGTTTGATGGCTCGATTTTAAATTTTTATACCTGATTTTTATATTTTTTGGCTGGATTTTAATTTTTTTATGGCTGATTTTTATTTTTTATGGCTGATTTTTAATTTTTTATGCCTGATTTTTATATTTTTATGGCTGATTTTTATATTTTTGTGGCTGGATTTTAATTTTTCACGGCTGATTTTTGTATTTTTATGGATGATTTTTATATTTTTATGGCTGATTTTTATTTTTTTATGGCTAGTTTTTATATTTTACAGCTGATTTTTTTTTTATGGCTGGTTTTTAATTTTTTTATGGCTGATTTTTATTTTTTGTGTCTGGTTTTTAATTTTTATGCCTGATTTTTATATTTTTATGGCTGGCTTTTAATTTTTTTATGGTTGATTTTTATTTTTTATGGCTGGATTTTAATTTTTTATGCCTGATTTTTATTTTTTATGGCTGATTTTTATATTTTTATGGCTGATTTTTATATTTTTATGGGTGGTTTTTATATTTTTATGGCTGATTTTTGTATTTTTACAGCTGGTTTTTAATTTTTTATGCCTGATTTTTATATTTTTATGGCTGGATTTTAATTTTTCACGGCTGATTTTTGTATTTTTACGGATGATTTTTATATTTTTATGGCTGGTTTTTATTTTTTCTGGCTGATTTTTATATTTTTATGGGTGGTTTTTATATTTTAATGGGTGGTTTTTGTATTTTTACAGGTGGTTTTTAATTTTTATGGTTGATTTTTATATTTTTTGGCTGGTTTTTAATTTTTATGGCTGATTTTTCTTTTTTATGGCTGGTTTTAAATTTTTTATGCCTGATTTTTATTTTTTATGGCTGATTTTTATATTTTTACAGCTGGTTTTTAATTTTTTATGCCTGATTTTTATATTTTTATGGCTGGATTTTAATTTTTCACGGCTGATTTGTATTTTTACGGATGATTTTTATATTTTTATGGCTGGTTTTTATTTTTTCTGGCTGATTTTTATATTTTTATGGGTGGTTTTTATATTTTTATGGGTGGCTTTTGCATTTTTACAGGTGGTTTTTAATTTTTATGGTTGATTTTTATATTTTTATGGCTGGATTTTAATTTTTTATGCCTGATTTTTATTTTTTTTTTGACAGGTTTTTAATTTTTTATGCTTGATTTTTATTTTTTATGGCTGATTTTTATATTTTTATGGCTGGATTTTAATTTTTTTATGGCTGATTTTTATTTTTTTATGGCTGATTTTTATATTTTTATGGGTGGTTTTTATATTTTTATGGCTGATTTTTGTATTTTTACAGCTGGTTTTTAATTTTTTATGCTTGATTTTTATTTTTTATGGCTGATTTTTATATTTTTTGGCTGGATTTTAATTTTTTTATGCCTGATTTTTATATTTTTATGGCTGGATTTTAATTTTTCACGGCTGATTTTTGTATTTTTACGTCTGATTTTTATATTTTTATGGCTGATTTTTGTATTTTTACAGCTGGTTTTTAATTTTTATGGCTGGTTTTTATTTTTTTACAGCTGATTTTTATATTTTTATTGTCGGTTTTAATTTTTTTACGGCTGATTTTTATTTTTTTACAGCTGGTTTTCAATTTTTATGGCTGATTTTTATATTTTTATGGCTGGATTTTAATTTTTTTTCTGGCTCTCTGGGATTAAAACTATGAAATATTGGCCTGGGGACAGCCAAAATCAAAACCCTAATTGTTAAATAATTTAATAAATAAATAAATAATTTAATAAAGAAATAAATAATTTAATAAATAAATAAATAATTTAATAAATAAATAAATAATTTTTGAGGGACAACCAAAATCACAACCCTAATTATTAAATAATATTGGTTTGGGGACAGCCAAAATCAAAATCTTAAATATTTTTGGAGGAAAACCCACTCAAAAAAAAGGGGAATTTTAGGGCTGAAAGAATGGAGATTTTTGCCTGGGTCTGATCCCAAATGTGAGGAATTTTCGGGGAAAACCCATCCAAAAAAAGGGAATTTTAGGACCCAAAGAATGGAGTTTTTCTCCTGGAGTCACAGCCCAGCTGATCCAAAATGTGAGGAATTTTCAGGGAAAACTCACTCAAAAAAAGGGAATTTTAGGGCTGAAAGAACGGAGATTTTTGCCTGGAGCTGATCCCAATTCTATGGAATTTTAGAGGAAAACCTACTCATAAAAAGGGAATTTTAGGGCCCAAAGAGCAGAGATTTTTGCCTGGAGCTGATCCCAATTGTGAGGAATTCTTGGGAAAACCCACCTCAAAACCGGGAATTTTAGGGCTGAAAAAATGGAGATTTTTTGCCTGGAGCTGATGCCAATTCTATGGAATTTTTGGGGAAAACCCATCCAAAAAAAGGGAATTTTAGGACCCAAAGAATGGAGTTTTTCTCCTGGAGTCACAGCCCAGCTGATCCAAAATGTGAGGAATTTTCAGGGAAAACTCACTCAAAAAAAGGGAATTTTAGGGCTGAAAGAACGGAGATTTTTGCCTGGAGCTGATCCCAATTCTATGGAATTTTAGAGGAAAACCTACTCATAAAAAGGGAATTTTAGGGCCCAAAGAGCAGAGATTTTTGCCTGGAGCTTGATCCCAAATGTGAGGCTTTTTTGGGAAACTCACCCAAAAAACAGGAATTTTAGCGGCTGAAACAATGGAGATTTTTGCCTGGAGCTGCATCCAAATGTTGAGGCTTTTATGGGAAAACCACCCAAAAAATGCGGATTGTAGGCCCAAAGAATGGAGTTTTTCTCCTGGAGTCACAGCCCAAGCTGATCCAAAATGTGAGAATTTTCAAGGGAAACTTCACTCAAAAAAGATGGGAATTGTTAGGCTGAAGAATGGAGATTTTGTTTGCCTGGAGCTGATCCCAATTGTGAGGAATTCTTGGGAAAACCCACCTCAAAACCGGGAATTTTAGGGCTGAAAAAATGGAGATTTTTTGCCTGGAGCTGATGCCAATTCTATGGAATTTTTGGGGAAAACCCATCCAAAAAAAGGGAATTTTAGGACCCAAAGAATGGAGTTTTTCTCCTGGAGTCACAGCCCAGCTGATCCAAAATGTGAGGAATTTTCAGGGAAAACTCACTCAAAAAAAGGGAATTAGGGCCCAAAATCCAGCTTTTTTTGCCCGGAATCGCAAGCCCAGCTTGATCCAAAATTCCGATTATCCAGGGGGGGAATGCCCTGAACAAACAGCTCGTGCTGTGCGGCCCCCCTCCCTGGACTCCCCACCCAGGGGCGAAGGTTTTATTTTCGCACGCGAAAAGCAAAAGCAGGAATAAATATTCAGGTTATTTGGGGGGGCATTCTCGAGCGCAGCCGAGCCCGGCCCGGCCCGGGGGGAGGAACTGGGGGGGCATGGGGCGAAAGGGGTGTGCGGGGCAGGGAAGATGGGACAGGGATTTTGGGGTGCAGGGGGGCAGGGATGTTTGGGATCAGGGGTCAGGAAGAAGGGAGCCAGGGATCAGGGATTTTGGGGTGAAAGGGGTTGGGGTGCAGGGAAGATGGGACAGGGATTTTGGGGTGCAGGGGGGCAGGGATTTTGGGGTTGAGGGAGAAGGGAGCCAGGGACAGGATCAGGGATGTGGAGATTAAAGGGGCTGGGGTAGGGAAGATGGGAGAGGGATTTTGGGGTGCAGGGGTCAGGGATGTTTGGGATCAGGGGGTCAGGGATGTTGGGGTGAAAGGGGTTGAGGGGCAGGGAAGATGGGATTTTAGGGTGTAGAGGGTCAGGGGGATGGGGAGCTGGGGGCACAGGGGTCAGGGATTTTGGGGTGCAGGGGATTGGGGCACACGGATGCCGGGATCCTGGGTTGAGGGGGATTGGGGTACACGGATGATGGAATTCTGGAGTGCAGGGGATTGGAGTCCAGGGATGCCGGGATCCCGGGGTTCAGGGGATTGGGGTCCAGGGATGCCGGGATCCCGGGGTTCAGGAGATTGGGGTCCAGGGATGCCGGGATCCCGGGGTTCAGGAGATTGGGGTCCAGGGATGCCGGGATCCCGGGGTTCAGGGGATTGGGGCACACGGATCCGAGATTCCCGGGTTCAGCGAGATTTGGGGTCCAGGGATGCCGGGATCTCGGGGTTCAGGGGATTGGGGCACACAGATGCCGGGATCCCGGGGTTCAGGATATTGGGGTCCAGGGATGCCGGGATCCCGGGGTTCAGGAGATTGGGGTCCAGGGATGCCGGGATCCCGGGGTTCAGGAGATTGGGGTCCAGGGATGCCGGGATCCCGGGGTTCAGGGGATTGGGGCACACGGATGCCAGGATCCCGGGGTTCAGGAGATTGGGGTCCAGGGATGCCGGGATCCCGGGGTTCAGGGGATTGGGGCACACGGATGCCGGGATCCTGAGGCGAGAGGATCGGATCGCACGGATGCCGGGATCCCGGGGCTCACGCTGGGATGCTGAGGGTCCGGGCTCCACCTCCGCCGGGCTGCGGGGGGGTCCAGGCTGCTGAGCCCCGCCGAGCTCTCGCCCATCCTCTCCCCCCCGCTGTCCGGAGCGCATCTCGGCCCTCGCCATCCCCGCTCCGCTCCGCCCCGCCGCTCCTCGGGGGCGGGCTGTGGGCGGTGGGCGGTGGGCGGTGGGAGGCGGAGGGGGGGCAGCCCCAGCCCAGGCCCCGGCCGCGGCCCCGGCCCCGGCCCCGGCCCCAGCCCCAGCCCAGCGCCGGCCCCAGCCCCAGCCCCAGCCCGGCCCCAGCCCCCGCCGCCCGGGGCCGCCGCGCCGCCCCGCATTGTCCGGGCGGCAGCGCAGGATGCGGCGCCCGGCTCGGCCTCCCGGGCTGCGCTGAGGGCCCGCCGGCATGAGGAGGTGAGTGAGAGCGGCCGGGACGGGCACGGGGCGGCCGGGCCGAGCATCCCCCGCGCTGCCCGGGCTGCGGATCCCGCGCCGCCGCCGCCGCCGCCGCCGAGCCGCGGATTTTTGGGGGGGAAAGCAGCGGAGATGGGGAGTGCGGAGGGATCGCGGCGGGGCTGCTGCTCCGAGGAGCCCCGGAGCTCTGGCGGGGAAGGGGCAGCCCCCGGAGGCTCGGCCTTTGGCGTTCCGCTCCCGGCTTCCTCCCCGAAAGGGTGCGGGGAGCTCCGGGGGACGCGCTGGTGACACGAGCGTGCCCCGAGCGGGGATTCTGGAGCCGGGAGGGGTCTGAGCCTGGTCCCGAGGGAAGCCTGGCCCCGAGGGAAGCCTGGTCACGGTGGTTTACCTAATCCTAATCCTAATCTTGATCCTAACCCTAACCGAAACCTAGAGGGTGCACACGGTGCGATGGATCGACCATCCATCAATCCATCCATCCATCCATCCATCCAAACATCCAAACGTCCTTCCTTCATTCAATTCTCCACCCCTCCATCCCTCCACCCCTCCGTCCCTCCCTCCTGCCCTGCCTCGCTCCATCCCTCGCCCCCCAGGAACAATGCGGGCTCCCGCAGCCGCTGTCGCACGTCAGGCGCACGCCGGAGCGCTCGCCTTCAAAACACTCGCGGCTTCCAGGAGCTGAGGGGGATTTTTAAACGGGAGCTTTGCCTGAAAGCTCCTTTTTTTTTTTAAATTTTAATTTTATTTTATTTTTTGGAAGTGGGAGATTTTCACTCGGGGGACAAGAGGCGCTCGCAGAGAGCGTCAGGAAAGGTTTAAAATCACTTTATCCCGGTTATTCCCGTATAAATTCAATTCTGGGTTCGGAGGCGCCATGTGCTGGTTCACGTCATCCCGACTTTTACACCGGGGACCACAAAAAATTCTGCTTTTGTGACAGATTTCGGGCGTGGAGATGGAATTCTGGCCGGAACCCGGGCGCGGGTGTTTGATGCGGACGCAGCTCCGTGTGGAGGGCGCTGGGATGGATTTCCCGACGGGAATTCCTCCCTGTTCTCCCAGATTTTTCCCATCTCGGCGCCGCGTTTGCTCCCGAGGCGGCTCTGAATTCGACATTTCGGCGGGGGCCGAGGCCTGGCAGTTGTTTATCACATCCAACATTTGTTTTAGCTCTCCCCGGCGCAAGTGTGTTGACATTTTCTCTTGGGGGACGGCCGGGATAATGGATGGCACGTACTGTATTGTGCTCCTTGGAAAAGCCGCGGGATCCCGCAATAACATAAACAGCCGGGGCCGAATCCATCCCGGATCCTGCGGGAATGGGCTCCGGGTTTGCATCCCGCACCTCCCGTGCCGAGCTGCTTCTTGGTGGTGAAAAATATCCCCGTTAAAGCTCGTTATAAATATGATTTATGGTTATGATTATTTATTATGAACGGAGATGTGTTTGTTATCAATAGAAATTTATTTCTTTATTTGGTTGGCAGCAGCTGCAGTTTCGCTCCCCGCTCCGTGTTTCAGCCGGGGAGGTTTTGTGGAGGGCAAGGAAAGAGCCCGGGTGGGTTTTGGGGTGCGTGGCCGTGGGGGAGCAGCCTCTGGATGTCCCCGATCAGAATTCCGGGATCTGGGAAGGGTTTTGTGCTCACAAACTCAGAATTCCTGGAGCAGGGAAGGGTTTTGTACTCACAAACTCAGAATTCCTGGAGCAGGGAAGGGTTTTCTGCTCCCCACTGACAATTCCTGGAGCAGGGAAGTGAGGAACAGCCTCTGGATGTCCCTGATCAGAATTCCTGGATCTGGGAAGGGTTCTGTGCTCTCCAGTTCAGGATTCCTGGACCTGGGAAGGGTTCTGTGCTCTCCAGTTCAGGATTCCTGGACCTGGGAAGGGTTCTGTGCTCTCCAGTTCAGGATTCCTGGACCTGGGCAGGGTTCTGTGCTCTCCAATCTCAATTCCTGGATGTGGGAAGGGTTCTGCTCTCCCCAGTCTCAATTCCCGGATCTGGGAAGGGTTTTGTACTCACCACTGACAATTCCTGGAGCAGGGAAGGGTTCTGAGCTCTCCAGTTCAGAATTCCTCAAGCAGGGAATGGTTTTGTGCTCTCCACTGACAATTCCTGGAGCAGGGAATGGTTTTGTACTCACCAACTCAGAATTCCTGGAGCAGGGGAATGGTTTTGTACTCACGAACTTAGAATTCCTGGATCTGGGAATGGTTTTGCTCTCCCCACTCAGAATTCCTGGAGCAGGGAATGGTTTTGCTCTCCAGCTCAGAATTCCTGGAGCAGGGAATGGTTCTGTGCTCTCCACTCTCAATTCCTGGAGCAGGGAATGGTTTTGCTCTCCAGTTCAGGATTCCTGGAGCAGGGAATGGTTTTGCTCTGCAGCTCAGAATTCCTGGAGCAGGGAATTGTGCCCAGGGTCCCGTGGCCTCCTTTGTTCTCGGCCGAGCCCCCGCTGCATTTTCCCAGTTGCCATTATCATTTTGGTTAAACAGAGCGGCGCGCTGTGTCCCATATGGATCACGTTAACAATCGCTTATCTGGAGCCGCTCTTTCCTCCTCCTCCTCCTCCTCCTCCTCCTCCTCCTCCTCCTCCTCCTCCTCCTCCTCCCTTTCCCAGCCCTTTTTCCCCTCCCGAGGGCCGGGTTTGTGCCGGAGCAGCCTCTGGCCTTTGGTGCCGGTGGGACGCGGGGCTGTAACCCGAACCTTCCTCGCGTCCCGGCAAAGTTCATTCATTTCCAGGGGAAAACGTGGAGGAAGAGAGGAGCCCTGGGATCCCTGCGTTCCCATCCTCATTCCCAGCGAATCACAGGGAATAAAGTGATTTTTGCACATTTTTTCCCCCCTCAACGATGGCATCTCCAGCATCCCTTAAAAATCCCTGCGAGGAGCCTGGCTCTGCTGATTAATTTGCTGTTAATTAGTTTTGTATCCTTCTATTTGAGGAAAAAATCTTCAAAGCTGCTTTTTTTTCCTGGATAAATTTATTTTTGGAAGTTTTGAGCACCCCACTCCCAACCCCCACTGCCAGCACTCCCAGCAGCCACAGGAGGAGGAGAAAACCCCAAAGGATTTTATTTTTGGGGTGGCCAAAAGGCAGCAGTGAGGGCAAAACAGTGACTCTGGGATCCCTGCATTCCCATCCTCATTCCCAGCAAATCACAGGGAATGAAGTGATTTTTGCACATTTTTCCCCCCTGAACGATGGCATCTCCAGATTCCTTAAAAATCCCTGCGAGGGGCCTGGCACTGCTGATTAATTTGCTGTTAATTATTCTTGCATCCTCCTATTTGAGGAAAAATCTCTGAATTTTTTTTTATTTTTCCCTGGATAAATTTATTTTTGGAAGTTTTGAGCACCCCACTCCCAACCCCCACTCCCAGCACTCCCAGCAGCCACAGGGGGAGGAGAAAACCCCAAAGGATTTTATTTTTGGGGTGGCCAAAAGCAGCAGTGAGGGCTCAGCCTGAAGCCAAAACTGGCATTGGGATCCCTTCATTCCCATCCTCATTCCCAGCAAATCTGAGGGAATAAAGTGATTTTTGCACATTTTTTCCCCCCTGAACGATGGCATCTCCAGCATCCCTTAAAAATCCCTGCGAGGAGCCTGGCACTGCTGATTAATTTTGCTGATAATTATTTTTGTATCCTTCTATTTGAGGAAAAATCTCCGAAAATTTTTTTTTTTTCCCCTGGATAAATTTATTTTTTTGAAGTTTTGAGCACCCCACTCCCAACCCCCACTCCCAGCACTCCCAGCAGCCACAGGAGGAGGAGAAAACCCCAAAGGATTTTATTTTTGGGGTGGCCAAAAGGCAGCAGTGAGGGCAAAACAGTGACCCTGGGATCCCTGCATTCCCATCCTCATTCCCAGCAAATCTGAGGGAATAAAGTGATTTTTGCACATTTTTTCTCCCCTTAACGATGGCATCTCCAGCATCCCTTAAAAATCCCTGCGAGGAGCCTGGCAGTGCTGATTAATTTTATATATTTTATATATTAAAATATATGTATTTATATGTTCTTTATATTTAAAAAATATAAAATAGATATAAGAATATATATTTCTATTTTCATATAAATATTATATTTATATATTAATATAAATATGTTTGATAATAAAATAATGTTTATATATTTAATATATTTCTATTTTTATAGAGATATATATTTATATAATTTAATAAAGTATATTTTATATAATGGTATATTTTTATACATTCAATATAAATATATTTATATATTTATATATTTATGCCATT
The DNA here is from genome assembly GCA_034509425.1 of Eopsaltria australis. Classification (NCBI taxonomy): domain Eukaryota; kingdom Metazoa; phylum Chordata; class Aves; order Passeriformes; family Petroicidae; genus Eopsaltria; species Eopsaltria australis. The sequence continues at coordinate 609 of JAVTVJ010005408.1, read as the reverse complement.
AATATATTTATATATTTCATATTTATATATTTATATATTTAATTATTTATAATATTTATATATTTACATATTTATATATTTATATATTATATATTTTATACATTTATTATATTTATATATAAATATATTTTCTTTATATATTAAATGTATAATTTATATATTATGTCCTTTATATTAAAATATATAACATATATGACTATATATTTTTTATATAAATATATTTATATATTTTTATATCTTCTTATATATGATATATCAATGTATATTTATATCTATGTTCTTCTGAGGACTTGGATGGAGCTGGAGAAGCTCCAGGAATGTTGGATTTTCCTTGGGAATTGCCTCGTTCACATCTTGGGAGGATTCTTCCCTTTCCCTCCTCACTCTGGGGGATCCTGAGTGGAATTTTGGATCTTTTTTTCCAGGAATGTTGGATTTATTTTTCAGGATATTTTTTTGGATCTTTTTTTTCCCAGGAATGTTGGTTTTTCCTCTGGAATTGCCTTGTTCACATCTTGGGAGGATTCTTCCCTTTCCCTCCTCACTCTGCAGGGTCCTGAGTGGGATTTTGGATCTTTTTTTTCCCAGGAATGTTGGATTTTCCTCTGG
>JAVTVJ010005406.1:0-14834 GCA_034509425.1 Eopsaltria australis | reverse complement strand
GGGGGAAATTGGGAAAAATTGGGAAAATTCTGGGAAATTTTGGAAGTTTGGGAAAAAATCTGGGAATATTGGGAAATTTGGGGGGAAAAATTTGAAAAAATGGTGGAAAAATGGGGGAAAAATTGGGGGAAAATGGGAAAAAATTGGGAAAAATGTCTGGGAATATTGGGAAATTTGGGGGGGGAAATTGGGAATATTGGGAATTTTTTTGGGGAAAAGGGAGAGAAATTGGGGATTTTTTGGAGGGAAATTTGGGAAAGATTTTGGGAATTTTTGGGGGAAATTTGGGAAAAAATTTGGGAATTTTTGGGGGAAATTGGGGGAAAGATTTTGGGAATTTTTTGGGAAAAATGGGAAAAATTGGAGGAAAATGGGGGGAAAATTCTGGGAAATTTTGGAAGTTTGGGAAAGAATCTGGGAATATTGGGAAATTTGGGGGGAAAAAATTGGGAAAATGGGAATTTTTGGGGGGGAAAAATGGGAAAATCCTGGAAATTTTGGGAAAATTCTGGGAAATTTTGGAAATTTGGGAGGTTTGGGAAAAAATCTGGGAATGTTGGGAAATTTGGGGGGAAAAATGGTGGAAAAATTGGGGAAAAATTGGGGGAAAATGGGGGAAAAAATTGGGAAAAATGTCTGGGAATATTGGGAAATTTGGGGGAGGAAATGGGAAAATTTTGGGAAAATTTTGGAAAAAAGTTGGGAATTTTTGGGGGAAATTGGGGAAATTTGGGAAGGATTTTGGGATTTTTTGGGGGGAAATTTGGGAAAAATCTGGGAATTTTTTTGGGGAAAAATTGGGGAAAATGGGGGGAAAATTCTGGGAAATTTTGGAAGTTTGGGAAAAAATCTGGGAATATTGGGAAATTTGGGGGGGGGAAATTGACAAAAAATGGGAAAAATGGTGGAAAAATTCTGGGAAAATGGAAAAAAATTGGGAAAAATTCTGGGAAAACGGGAAAAAAAATGGGAAAAAACCTGGGACAAATTGGGAAAAATTGGGGAATATTGGGAAATTTGGGGGGAAAATTGGGAAAAATGGAGAAAAATTGAGGAAAAATGGGGAAAAATTCTGGGAAAATGGGAAAAAAATGGGACTAAATTTGGGAAAAATTGGGGAAAATTGGGGGAATATTGGGAAATTTGGGGGAGGAAAAAGTGGGAAAAACTGGGAGAAAATTGGGGAAAAATTGGGAAAAATTCTGGGAATATTGGGAAATTTGGGGGGGAAAAATTGGGGAAAATGGGGGAAAATGGAGAAAAATTGGGGGAAATTGGGGAAAATTCCAGGAAAATGGGAAAAAATTGGGAGAAATTCTGGGAAAACGGGAAAAAAATGGGAAAAAATCTGGGACAAATTGGGAAAAATTCTGGGAATATTGGGAAATTTGGGGGTGGAAAAATTGGGAAAAATGGGGGAAAATTTGGGAAAAATTGGGAAAAATTCTGGGAATATTGGGAAATTTGGGGGGAAAAAATTGGGGAAAATGGGGAAAAATCCAGGAAAATGGGAAAAAATTGGGAAAAATTCTGGGAAAACGGGAAAAAATTGGGAAAAAATCTGGGACAAATTGGGAAAAATTGGGGGAATATTGGGAAATTTGGGGGAGGAAAAATTGGAAAAAAATTGGGGAAAAATTGGGAAAATTTTGGGAAAAATTGGAAAAAATTGGGAAAATTTTGGGAAATTGGGAAAAAATTGGGAAAAAATTGGGAGAAATTGGGAAAAATCGGGAAAAAATTGGGAAAAAATGGGAATAAATTGGAAAAAATTGGGAAAAAATTGCGAAAAATTGGGAAAAATTTTGGGAAATTGGGAAAAAATTGGGAAAAATTGGGAAAAATTCTGGGAAATCGGGAAAAATTTGGGAAAAAATGGGAAAAAATTGGGAAAAAATTGGGAAAAATTGGGAAAAATTTTGGGAAAATGGGGAAAAATTGGGAAAAATTTTGGGAAAATGGGAAAAAATTGGGAAAAAATGGGAAAAAATTGGGAAAAATTGGGAAAAATTTTGGGAAAATGGGGAAAAATTGGGAAAAATTTTGGGAAAATGGGAAAAAATTGGGAAAAATTCTGGGAAAAATTGGAAAAAAATTGGGAAAAATTGGGAAAAATTTTGGGAAAATGGGAAAAAATTGGGAAAAATTTTGGGAAAATGGGAAAAAATTGGGAAAAATTCTGGGAATCTTGGGAAAAACCTGTGGGAAATGGGAATTGCTGTTTTTCCAGCAGGCTCCAGAGGGGGGCGGCGTTCCCCACGGAGCATCCCGGCCATTCCGGGAATTCTGGGAGTTCTGGGAATTCCGGGAATTCTGGAATGTCGGGGAATTCCGGACACTCCGGGAATTCTGGGAATTTTGGGAATTGCGGGCATTCCGAGGCCGCCGGGGTCGGATCCGAGGGAGGCACCGAGAGGCTCAAGGCGGGTACGGAAATTTGGGATGGGGAAATTCGGGATTGGGGTGGGAATGGGGGGATCCAAATCCCAAATCCCATTCCCTGATCCCATTCCCGTCATTCCAGAGCCCCTCTGGCTCATCCCAGCCCCATTCCCAAATCCCAAATCCTGATCCCAAACCCCAAATTCTGATCCCAAATCCCAAATCCCGTTCCTTGATCCCATTCCCAAATCCCAAATCCCAAATCCCAAATCTCATTCCTTGATCCCATTCCCGTCATTCCAGAGCCCCTCTGGCAAATCCCAGCCCCATTCCCAAATCTCAAATCCTGATCCCAAATCCCTGATCCTGATCCCAAATCCCAAATCCTGATCCCAAATCCCAAATCCTGATCCTATTCCCAAATCCCAAATTCCATTCCCTGATCCCATTCCCAAATCCCTGATCCTGATCCCAAATCCCATTCCCTGATCCTGATCCCAAATCCCAAATCCTGATCCCATTCCCGTCATTCCAGAGCCCCTCTGGCAAATCCCAGCCCCATTCCCAAATCCCTGATCCCAAATCCCGATCCCTGATCCCATCCCTAATCCCAAATCCCAAATCTCAAATCCTAAATCCTGATCCCAAATCCCAAATCCCATTCCCTGATCCCATTCCCAAACCCCAAACCCCAAATCCCAAATCCTGATCCCAAATCCCAAATCCTGATCCCAAATCCCAAATCCCAAATCCCTGATCCTGATCCCAAATCCTGATCCCAAATTCTGATCCCAAATCCCGTTCCTTGATCCCAGTCCCAAATCCCAAATCCCAAATCCCAAATCCTGATCCCAAATCCCAAATCCCAAATCCCAAATCCTGATCCCATTCCCGTCATTCCAGAGCCCCTCTGGCACATCCCGGCCCCGTCCCGAATTCCCGGGAAGCGGCCGGCGCGCCCCGAGCCCGGCGGGAAGGATTCCCCAAAACACCCCAGCAAGGTGAGAGAGATCCCAAAAAACCCTGGAATTCCCAGAAAAATCCGGGAATTCTGAAAAAATCCCGGAATTCCTACAAAAATCCGCAAAAAAATCCCCGAAAAATCCCCCAAAAATCCCTGGAATTGCCAAAAAAATCCCAACATTCCTAAAAAAGCCCTGGAATATTCCTGGAATTCCCAAAATCCTGAGATTCCCAAAAATATCCTCGGATTCCCAAAAAAAAAAAACCTGAAAAAATCCCAAAATCCCCCAAAAAATCCCGGAATTCCCAAAAAAATTCCCCCAAAAAATCCCCAAAAAAATCCCAAAATTTGCCCCAAAATCCTGGAATTCCCAAAAAAATTCATGGAATCCCCAGAAGAATCCCCTAAAAAATCCCAAAATTCCCCAAAAAAACCCTGGAATATTCCTGGAATTCCCAAAATCCTGGGATTCCCAAAAAAATCCTGAAGAAAATCCTGAAATTCCCCCAAAAAATCCGCAAAAAATCCTGGAATTCCCAAAAAAATCCCAGAATTCGTAAAAAAAAAAAATCTGGAATCTTAAAAAAAAAAAACAAACCAGGAATTCCTGGAAAAAAATCCCCTGGAATCCCAGAAAAATCCTCAAAAAAAATCCCCAGAATTCCCAAAAAATTCCCAAAAAAATCCTTAAAAATTCCCAAAAAATCCCTCAAAAATTCCCTGGAATTCCCCCCCAAAAAATCCTAGAATTCCTTAAAAAAACCCTGGAATCTTCAAAAAAAATTCGCTTCCAAAAAACCCCTGGAATCCTGGAAAAATCCTCCAAAAATTCCCAAAAAATTCCCCAAAAATTCCTTCAAAATTCCCAAAAAATCTCCCAAAATTCCCAAAAAATTCCCAAAAATCCCCCAAAATTCCCAAAAAATCCCAGAATTCCCAAAAAACCTTGAAATCCCAACAAACCCCCCAAAATTCCCAAAAACTCCCCCAAATCTCCTCCAAAAACCCTAAAAAATCCCCCAAAAATCTGGGAATTTGGGGGTTTTTTAATTCCAAACCCTCCAGAATTCCCAAAATTCCCAATTTTTCTTGGAATTCCCCATTTCTTTCCAGAATGAGCCTCCCTATTCCAGCCATTCCACCTTGTCCAGCACGGCCTCCAGCGACCCCGACCCAAAAATCCCCCCAAAATTCCCAAAAATCCCCAAAAATTCCCTGAAAAACCATCTGGAATTCCCCAAAAAAATCCCAGAATTCCTAAAGACAAAAACCTGGAATCTTCAAAAAATTCCCTTCCAAAAAAACCCCCAGGAATTCCTGGAAAAAACCCCTGGAATCCTGGAAAAATCCTCAAAAAATTCCCAAAAAATCCCCCAAAAATTCCCAAAAATCCAAAAAAATTCCCTGAAAAACCATCTCGAATTCCCCAGAAAAATCCCAGAATTCCTAAAGACAAAAACCTGGAATCTTCAAAAAATTCCCTTCCAAAAAACCCCCAGGAATTCCTGGAAAAAAATCCCTGGAATCCTGGAAAAATCCTCAAAAAATTCCCAAAAAATTCCCAAGAAATCCCCCAAAAATTCCCAAAAAATTCCCAAAAATCCCCCAAAATTCCCGAAAAATCCCCCCAAAACCCTAAAAAATCCCCCGAAAATCTGGGAATTTCGGGATTTTTTTAATTCCAAACCCTCCAGAATTCCCAAAATTCCCAATTTTTCTTGGAATTCCCGATTTCTTTCCAGAATGAGCCTCCCTATTCCAGCCATTCCACCTTGTCCAGCACGGCCTCCAGCGACCCCGACCCCGAGCCCGACCCCGAGAGCGGCTCCGACTCCCAGAATTCCCAAAAACCCCCCAGGAACGCCTGGAATTCCCACAGAATTCCCAAGGATCCCGCCAGGAAATCCGGGAATTCCGACAGCTTCCAAACTCCCAGGTAGGACCCGAAATTCCCGAGATTTTGGGTGGAAATTCCCAATTTTTTGGTCAAAATTCCCATTTTTTGGGTCAAAATTCCCTTTTTTTTTGTTGAAATTCCCTTTTTTTTTTGGTCAAAAATTCCCAAATTTTTATTAAAATTCCCCGTTTATTTTTCCCAATTTTTTTTTGGTCAAAATTCCCAAATTTTTTGCTCAAAATTCCCAATTTTTGCCTGAAAATTCCCGGGTTTTTTTGGGTCAAAATTCCGTTTTTTTTTTGGTCAAAAATTCCCAAATTTTTATTAAAATTCCCATTTATTTTTCCCAATTTTTTTGCTTAAAATTCCTGAGTTTTTTTCCCTCAAAATTCCAAATTTTTTGGGTCAAAATTGCCATTTTTTTTGTTGAAATTCCCAAATTTTTTGGGATTTTTTGGGGAAATTCCTGGTTTTTTTTCCCCTCAAAATTCCCTCTTTTTTTTTTTTTTGTAGAAAATTCCCTTTTTTTTTGGTCAAAATTCCCAATTTTTTGGTCAAAAATTCCCAAATTCTTTATTAAAATTCCCGTTTATTTTCCCCAATTTTTTTGGGTCAAAATTCCCATTCTTTTGTTGAAATTCCCAATTTTTTCTGGAATTTTTGGGGGAATTCCCAGGTTTTTTCTCAAAATTCCCTTTTTTTTGGGTCAAAATTCCCATTTTTTGGGTCAAAAATTCCCAAATTTTTACTAAAATTCCCGTTTATTCTTCCCATTTTTTTTGGTCAAAATTCCAGGTTTTCTTTCCCCTCAAAATTCCCAATTTTTTTTTGTCAAAATTCCCCATTTTCCCCAAATTTTTTGGGAATTTCGTGTCTAATTCCCATTTTTCCATCCAAATTCCCGATTTTCAAATCAAAATCCCCATTTTTTTTCCTAAAATTCCCATTTTTTTTCCTAAAAATTCCCCATTTTCCCCAAAAATTCCCGATTTTTTTGGGAATTCTCTCTCTAATTCCCATTTTCCCTCAAAATTCCCAATTTTTTTAAAAAAAATTTCAGGCAAAATTCCATTTTTTTTCCCTAAAATCCCCATTTTTCCCCCTGAAAATCCCCATTTTTTTGGTGAAAATTCCTATTTTCCCCCCAAAATTCCCAATTTTTTTGGGAATTCTGTGTCCAATTCCCATTTTTCCCTCCAAATTCCCAATTTTCAAATCAAAATTCCCATTTTTTCCCTAAAATCCCCATTTTTTTCCCTAAAATCCCCATTTTCCCCCTGAAAATTCCCATTTTTTCCCCCAAATTCCCAATTTTTCCCGATTTTTTCGGGGAATTCTCTCTCTAATTCCCATTTTTCCCTCCCCCAGCTCCAGGCCCCTCCCCTGTTCCCAGATTTCCGCCTCCGTTCCCAAATCCTTCTTCTCCAAAAATCCGGGAAGGGCCAAGAAATCCAACGCCGGCTGGAAGCGGCCGGAGGAGCCCCCGGAGAGCAAAGCGTGAGCGCCGGAAAAGCCGGGAAAAACCGGGAATAACCGGGAAAAGTGGGATTTGGGATCTGAAAGTCGGGATTTGGGAGGGAAAAATCGGGATTTGGGAGCCAAAAAATGGGAAAAATTGGGATTTGGGAAGGAAAAATTGGGATTTTGGAGGTAAAAAAGGGCAGAATTCCAGGAAAAATTGGGATTTGGGAGCCAAAAATTGGGAAAAATTGGGATTGGGGATCAAAAATTTGGGATGTGGGAGGGAAAAAGGCCAAAATTCCAGGAAAACTCAGGAAAAATTGGGAATCATTGGGAAAACTGGGATTTGGGAGAGGAAAAAAATGGGATTTGGCAGCAAAAAATTGGGATTTGGGAGGGGAAAATGAGAAGAATTCTGGGAAAAATTGGGAAAATCGGGATTTGGGAGAGAAAATGGGGGAATTCTGGGGAAAATTGGGAAAAATTGGGATTTGGGAGCAAAAAAGGGGCAAAATTCCAGGAAAAATTGGGAAAAATGGGGGTTTGGGATCAAAAATTTGGCATTTGGGAGTCCAAAAAGGGCAGAATTCCAGGAAAAATTGGGATTTGGGAGGAGAAAAATGGGATTTGGGACCAAAAATTTGGGATTTGGGAGGGAAAAAAGCCAAAATTCCAAGAAAAATTGGGAAGAATTGGGATTTGGGAGCCGAAAAGGGGCAGAATTGCAGGAAAAACGGGGATTTGGGTGCCAAAAATTGGGAAAAATTGGGATGTGGGAGGGAAAAAGGGGCAGAATTCCAGGAAAACTCAGGAAAAATTGGGAATCATTGGGAAAATTGGGATTTGGGAGGGAAAACCTGGGATTTGGGAGCCAAAAAATGGGAAAAATTGGGATTTTGGAGGGGAAAATGGGAAGAATTCTGGGAAAAATTGGGAAAAATTGGGATTTGGGAGGGAAAAATTGGGAAAAATTGGGATTTTGGAGTTAAAAAAGGGGCAGAATTCCAGAAAAACTCAGGGAAAAATTGGGAATAATTGGGAAAATTGGGATTTGGGGTTGGAAAATGGGAGAAATCCCAAAAAAAGCCCCAAAAGCTGGGATTTGAAGCGGCCGGAGGAGCCCCCGGAGAGCAAAGCGTGAGCGCAGAAAATCCGGGAAAAACTGGGAATAACCGGGAAAAACCGGGAAAAATGGGAAAAAACTGGGAAAAACCGGGAGAAACTGGGAATAACTGGAAAAAACCAGGAAAAACTGGGAAAGACAGGGAAAAACTGGGAAAAACAGGGAATAACCGGGAAAAACTGGGAATGACTAGGAATGACTGGGAAAAACTGGGAAAAACCAGGGAAATCTGGGAAAAACCGGGAATGACCGGTAAATCCGGGAAAAGCAGGGAAAAACAGGGAATAACCGGGAAAAATTGGGAATGACTGGGAAAAACAGGGAAAAACCGGGAATAACCGGGAGAAACTGGGAAAAACTGGGAGAAACTGGGAATGACTGGGAAAAACTGGGAAAAACCAGGAAAAACAGGGAAAAAAAGGGAAAATCCGGGAAAAATGGGGAAAACCGGGAAAAACAGGGAAAAACCAGGAAAAACGGGGAAAAACAGGGAAAAAACTGGGAAAAACGGGGAAAAACTGGAAAAACAGGGAGAAACAGGGAAATGGGAAGAATTCTGGGAAAAATTGGGATTTGGGATCAAAAATTCGGGATTTGGGAGGGAAAAATTGGGATTTGGGAGAGAAAAAAGGGCAGAATTCCAGGAAAACTCAGGAAAAATTGGGAACAATTGGGAAAATTGGGATTTGGGAGGGGAAAAAGGGAAGAATTCTGGGAAAAATTGGGAAAAGTGGGATTTGGGATCGGAAATTCGGGATTTGGGAGGGGAAAAATGGGATTTGGGACCAAAAATTTGGGATTTGGGAGGGAAAAAGGCCGAAATTCCAGGAAAAATCGGGAAAAATTGGGATTTGGGAGGCAAAAAGGGCAGAATTCCAGGAAAAATTGGAAAAATTGGGCATTTGGGGGCCAAAAAAGGCAGAATTCCGGGAAAAATTGGGAACAATTGGGATTTTGGAATACTAAAGGGGAAGAATTCTGGGAAAAAATGGGATTTGGGAGCAAAAATTTGGGATTTGGGACTAAAAATTTGGGATTTGGGAGGGAAGAAGGCCAAAATTCCAGGAAAAATTGGGAAAAATTGGGATTTGGGAGGGAAAAAGTTGGGAAAAATGGGATTTAGGATCCAAAAATGGGAGGGAATTGGGATTTGGGGTTGGAAAATCAGGATTTGGGTGGAAAAGTTGGGATTTGGGGGGGATTTTTATGGGATTGTGATGGTTTTGCTTGGAATTTTATTGGATTTTGATGGAATTTTATGGAATTTTCATGGAATTTTCATGAGATTTTTTGGAGGTTTTTTCCCAGGATTTTCAGGGATTTTTTTCCTTTGATTTCCATGGAATTTTTTTAGGGATTCTGGGAATTTTTGGTGCCTTCCCATGGAGTTTTGGAGGGATTTTCATGGGATTTTGATGGGATTTTCAGGGAATTTTGAGGGATTTTCATGGGATTTTCGTAGGATTTTCGGGATTTCTTCGGGAATTCCGGAATCCATTGGAATTTTTTTGGGATTTTAGGAATTTTTGGTTCGTCCCATGGAATTTTGTGGGATTTTCACGGAATTTTGATGGATTTTCATGGAATTTTGATGGATTTTTATGGAATCTTTTGGAGATTTTTTTTCTGGGATTTCCATGGAATTTTTTTAGGGATTTTAGGAATTTTTGGTGCCTTCCCATGGAATTTTGGAGGGATTTTTTTGGAATTTTGATGGATTTTAATGGGATTTTCTTGGAATTTCGTGGGAATTTCGCAGGATTTTCGGGATTTTTTCGGGAATTCCGGAATCCTATGGAATTTTCCCTGGGATTCATGGAATTCTCTCCCCTTCCCAGGCAGGTGAACGTCTTCGGGCAGCCGCGGCTCCGGGATTTTGTGGGATTTTCATGGGATTTTCATGGAATTTTGTGGGATTTTCATGGGATTTTTTGGAGATTTTTTTTGCTGGGATTTCCATGGGATTTTAGGAATTTTTGGTGCCTCCCCATGGAATTTTGATGGATTTTTATGGGATTTTCATGGGATTTTCATGGAATTTTCATGGATTTTCATGGGATTTTCATGGAATTTTGATGGAATTTTGTGGGATTTTCATGGGATTTTCATGAGATTTTTTTGGGATTTTTTTCCTTTGATTTCCACGGAATTTTTCTGGGATTCATGGAATTTTTGTTGCCTCCCATGGAGTTTTGATGGGATTTTCATGGGATTTTCATAGAATTTCATGGGATTTTCACGGATTTTCATGGGATTTTTTGGGAAGTTTCAGGATTTTTGATGGAAATTCAGGGTTTTTCCCAGGATTTCCCTGGGATTCATGGAATTCTCTCCCGTTCCCAGGCAGGTGAACGTCTTCGGGCAGCCACGGCTCCGGGATTTTGTGGAATTTTCATGGGATTTTCATGGAATTTTCATGGGATTTTCATGGAATTTTGTGGGATTTTTCATGGAATTTTTTGGAGTTTTTTTCTGGGATTTCCAGGGATTTTTTTAGGGATTTGAGGAATTTTTGGTGCCTTCCCATGGAGTTTTGATGGGATTTTTATGGGATTCTGATGGATTTTAATGGGATTTTCTTGGAATTTTGAGGGAATTTCGCAGGATTTTCGGGATTTTTTTGGGAATTCCGGAATCCATTGGAATATTTCTGGGATTCATGGAATTTTTCTTGCCTCCCATGGAATTCTGATGGGATTTTAGTGGGATTTTGATGGATTTTCATGGAATTTAATGGGATTTTCATGGATTTTCATGGGATTTTCGCAGGATTTTCAGGATTTTTTCGGGAATTCTGGAATCCATTGGAATTTTCCCTGGGATTCATGGAATTTTTGGTTCGTCCCATGGAATTTTGTGGGATTTTTGCAGGATTTTCATGGAATTTTCATGGGATTTTCGTGGGATTTTCATGGAATTTTGTGGCATTTTTCATGGAATTCTTTGGAGATTTTTTTGCTGGGATTTCCATGGAATTCTTTTAGGGATTTTAGGAACTTTTGGTGCCTTCCCATGGAATTTTGGAGGGATTTTGATGGGATTCTGATGGATTTTAATGGGATTTTCTTGGAATTTTGAGGGAATTTCGCAGGATTTTCGGGATTTTTTCGGGAATTCCGGAATCCATTGGAATTTTTCTGGGATTCATGGAATTTTTCTTGCCTCCCATGGAATTCTGATGGGATTTTAGTGGGATTTTGATGGATTTTCATGGAATTTAATGGGATTTTCTTGGAATTTTGAGGGAATTTCACAGGATTTTCGGGATTTTTTCTGGAATTCAGGAATCCATTGGAATTTTTCTGGGATTCATGGAATTCTCTCCCGTTCCCAGGCAGGTGAACGTCTTCGGGCAGCCGCGGCTCCGAGCCTCTCTCCGCGATCTCCGCTCCCCGCGGCGCCTCCCGAAATCCTCCATCGAGGACGACCTCAAACGCCTCATCCTCATGGACAGCTCCTGCCCCGAGCCCGAGCCCAGCCCGGTGAGACCCAGAATTCCCGGAATTCCCAAAATTCCCGGGGTTCTGAACCCCAGAATGCCGAAATTCCCGAGTTTTTAGCCCAAAGAATGGTGGAAATCCCAAATTTTAGGGCATAAAATGGGAATTTTGGTGATTTTTTAGCTCAAAAATGATGAAATTTCTGATTTTCATCTCAAATTCCTGGAATTTCCCCAATTCCCAAAATTCCTGGAATTCCTGGGATTCTGAAACCCAAAATTCCCAAGTTTTTAGCCCCAAAAATGGTGAAAATATTGAATTTTTAGGGGAAAAAATGGGATTTTTGGCAAATTTTCAGCCCCAAAAATGAGGAAATTCCCATTTTTTCTCCCAGGAATTCCCAAATTCCCAAATTCCCAAAATTCCTGGAATTCTGAACCCCAAAATGCCGAAATTCCCGAGTTTTTAGCCCCAAAAATGGTGAAAATCCGGATTTTTTAGCCCAAAAAATGGGATTTTTCGCAATTTTTCAGCCCCAAAATTCCCAAATTTCCTGGAATTCCCAAAATTCCCTAAATTCCCGGGATTCTGAACCCCAGAATGCCGAAATTCCCGAGTTTTTAACCCCAAAAATGGTGAAAATCCCAAATTTTAGGGCATAAAATGGGAATTTTGGTGATTTTTCAGACGCAGAATTCCCAAAATTCCCAAATATCCTGGAATTCCTGGAATTCCTCGAATTCTGAATCCCAAAATGCCGAAATTCCCGAGTTTTTAGCCCCAAAAATGGTGAAAATCCCAAATTTTAGGCTAAAAAATGGGAATTTTGGTGACCTTTTAGCCCCAAAAATGGGGAAATTCCCATTTTTTCTCCCAGGAATTCCCAAAATTCCCAAATTCCCAAAATTCCTAAAATTCATGGAATTCTGAATCCCAAAATGCCGAATTTCCCGAGTTTTTAGCCCCAAAAATGGAGAAAATCCGGATTTTTCTAGCCCAAAAAATGGGATTTTTTGCAATTTTTCAGCCCCAAAATTCCCAAATTTCCTGGAATTCCCAGAATTCCCAAAATTCCCGGGATTCTGAACCCCAAAATGCTGAAATTCCCGAGTTTTTAGCCCAAAAAATGGTGAAAATCCGAATTTTTTTGGCTAAAAAATAGGATTTTTTGCAGATTTTCAGCCCCAAAATTCCCAAAATTTCCACATTTCCTGGAATTCCTGGAATTCCTGAAAGTCCTGGAATTCCTGGGATTCTGAAACCCAAAATTCCCAAGTTTTTAGCCCCAAAAATGGTGAAAATACTGAATTTTTAGGGGAAAAAATGGGATTTTTTGCACATTTTCAGCCCCAAAAATGAGGAAATTCCCGTTTTTTCTTCCTGAAATTCCCAAATTCCCAAAATTCCCAAAATTCCTGGACTCTAAAATGGAAAAATTCCCAATTTTTTAGCTCCAAAAACGGTGAAAATCCCCAATTTTAGGGTAAAAAATGGGAATTTTTGTGACTTTTCAGTTCCAAAACTCCCAAAATTCCAGGAATTTTCCTAATTCCCGACATTCCCAAACTCTTCAAACCCCCAAAATTGGGATTTTCCCATTTCTCATGGAAAAAAACCTGGAATTTTCTCATTTCTAATGGAAAAAAACCTGGAATTTTCCCATTTTTTGGGTCCAAAAAAATTGGGAATTTTCCCATTTTGGGGTAGATAAAAACCCGGAATTTTCTCATTTTTTGGTCCAAAAAATTTGGGAATTTTCACATTTTTGGGTCAAAAAAATTGGGAATTTTCCCATTTTTTGGAGGGGAAAAAAACCTGGAATTTTCTCATTTTCAATGGGAAAAAAATTGGGAATTCCTCCAATTTTTAAGGGAAAAAAACCTGGAATTTTCCCATTTTTGGGTCCAAAAAATTGGGAATTTTTTCCATTTTTTTGGGTGGAAAAATTCAGGAATTTCCCCATTTTTTGGTGGAAAAAAACCTGGAATTTTCTCATTTTTAATGGGAAAAAATCCTGGAGTTTTTCCATTTTGGGTCCAAAAAATTGGGAATTTTTTCCATTTTTTTTGTGGGGAAAAAACCCTGGAATTTTCTCATTTTTAATGGGAAAAATTGGGAATTCCTCCAATTTTTAATGGAAAAAAACCTGGAATTTTCCCATTTCTGGGTCCAAAAAATTGGGAATTTTTTCCATTTTTTTTGGGTGGAAAAATTCAGGAATTTCCCCTTTTTTTGGTGGAAAAAAAACCTGGAATTTTCTCATTTTTAATGGGAAAAAACCTGGAATTTTCCCATTTTTGGGTCCAAAAAATTTGGGAATTTTCCCATTTTTTGGGGGGGAAAAACCTGGAATTTTCTCATTTTTGGGTCCAAAAAATTCAGGAATTTTTTCATTTCTGTTGCAAAAAATTGGGAATTTTCTCACTTTTTGGTCCAAAAAAATTCGGGAATTTTCCCATTATTGGCCCCCAAAAATCTGGGAATTTTCCCATTTTTGGGTCCAAAAAATTTGGGAATTTTCCCATTATTGGCCCCCAAAAAATCTGGGAATTTTCCCATTATTGGCCCCAAAAAATTTGGGAATTTTCCCATTTTTGGCCCCAAAAAATCTGGGAATTTTCCCATTTTTGGGTCCAAAAAATTTGGGAATTTTCCCATTATTGGCCCCAAAAAATTTGGGAATTTTCCCATTTTTGGCCCCCAAAAATCTGGGAATTTTCCCATTTTTGGGTCCAAAAAATTTGGGAATTTTCCCATTATTGGCCCCCAAAAAATCTGGTAATTTTCCATTTTTTGGCCCCAAAAAATTTGGGAATTTTCCCATTTTTGGCCCCAAAAAATCTGGGAATTTTCCCATTTTTGGGTCCAAAAAAATTGGGAATTTTTCCATTTTTGGCCCCCCCCAAAAAATTGGGATTTTTCCCATTTTTAACAGGAAAAAATCGGGAATTCCCACCTTTTTGACAGAAAAAATTGGGAATTCCTCCATTCTTAATGGAAAAAACCTGGAATTTTCTCATTTTCAATGGGAAAAATCCCATTTTTGCCTTGAAAAAAACCGGGATTTTCCCCATTTTTTTGGGATTCAAACCCCGGGATGGGTTTGGGAAGCTGAGGAATTTCGGGAATGTTGGGAATTCCCCTTTTTTCCCTCTTTTCCAGCCCCTCCAGAGGACGCTGTCGGACGAGAGCCTCTGCGGGGGCCGCCGGGAAAATCCCGGATTGGGCCCAAATTCCCCAAATTCCCGGGATTTTCCCGACAATTTCCCCTCCAGCACGCTGCCAGGGAGGAGGGGGCACCCTCTGGACAACAAAAAAGGTGGGAATTCCGGGAATTTTTGGGGATTTTTGGGAATTTTGGGGGATTTGGGGGATTTTGGGGGATTTTTTGGGGGAGATTTGGGGAATTTTTTGGGGTTTTTTTTGATTTTTGGATTTTTTTTTTTGGGAATTCTGGGGAGTTGGGGATTTTTTGGGAAATTTTTGGATTTTTTTTTGGGAATTCTGGGAATTTCTGGGAATTTTTGGGGATTTTTGGGAATTTTGAGGATTTTTTGGGATTTTTTT
>JAVTVJ010005405.1:0-11952 GCA_034509425.1 Eopsaltria australis | reverse complement strand
GGTGAATTTGGGGGGTTTTGGGCTGACCATATTTATCCCTGATTAGCATAAAGGGCGTGGCCACACCCAGTGATCACGGGGCCTTGTTTGAATCAAAAGGGGCGTGGCCTAACACCAACATCCACACTCCAACCTCATTTGCGTCTAGTCGGTGAATATTCATCATTTTTTTGCATAAATACAGGCGTGATTCAATTAAATCTTATTCATTCCCTTACAATAAACTTCATTTGCATGAAAAGCAGAGTCCATCAGCGTTAATTAATCGCATTTCCATCATTTGCATCAAGTGTTTCCCCAAGCCCTCCAAAAGACCCAAAATGACCCAAAATTGCCCCAAAAAGTCCCCAAAATGACCCAGAACTGCCCCAATTTTCCCCAAATCCCCCCAAACTTCCCCCAGATCCCCCTTTTCCCCTATAAAAACCGCATTTTCCTCCATTTTCAGCCATCTTTTCCATAGTTGGTCATTTTTCCCATCTAAGGCCGCCTCATTTGCATAGCGTCCGCGGCCCCGCCCTCAGGGGCGTGGCCTGATGGGCGACTCCTCCCCCCGCAGGCGGCGCATGCGCAGCTCCTGCTCGGCCTGGCTCTAGCCCGGCAGGCACTGAGACCTCCCGGCCACTAGGTGGCGCTAACGCAGTGGGTTTTGAGGCGATCTGAGGGCTTTGGGGGGAAATGTAGGGGATGATGGGGGTCCCAGGTAGAATATGGGGGATTGTAGGGTGAATTTGGTGGATTTGGGGATCCCTGAGGGGTTTAGGGGCACCTGAAGTGGATTTTGGGGTGAATTTGGGGGATTTTGGGTGTCCCTGAGCGGTTTAGGGGGATCTGAAGTGGATTTTGGGGTGAATGTGGGGGATTTTGGGGGTCCCTGAGGGGTTTAGAAGGATCTGAGCAGGATTTTGGGGTGAATTTGGGGGGTTTTGCGCTGACCATATTTGTCCCTCATTAGCATAAAGGGCGTGGCCACACCCAGTGATCACAGGGCCTTGTTTGAATCAAAAGGGGCGTGGCCTAACACCAACATCCACACTCCAACCTCATTTGCGTATAGTCGGAGAATATTCATCATTTTTTTGCATAAATACAGGCGTGATTCAATTAAATCTTATTAATTCCTTTGCAATAAACTTCATTTGCATGAAAAGCAGAGTCCATCAGCGTTAATTAATCGCATTTCCATCATTTGCATCAAGTGTTTCCCCAAGCCCTCCAAAAGACCCAAAATGACCCAAAACTTCCCCAAAAAGTCCCCAAAATGACCCAGAACTGCCCAAATTTTCCCCAAATCCCCCCAAACTGCCCCCAGATCCCCCGTTTCCCCTATAAAAACCTCATTTTCCTCCATTTTCAACCATCTTTTCCATAGTTGTTCATTTTTCCCATCTAAGGCCGCCTCATTTGCACTGGCTGACCCTTGACCCCGCCAGGGGCGTAGCCTGACAGGCGACTCCTCCCCAGCAGAGGCTGACGCATGTATCCTGCTGAAGCCTGGCTCTAGCCCGGCAGGCACTGAGACCTCCCACAGCCACTAGGTAAATAGCATGAGTGGGTTGCCCAAGAACTGATCTGAGGGCTTTGGGGGAAATGGAGGATGATGAGATTTAGGTAGAATATGGGGATTGTAAGGGTGAATTTGGTGCTTTTGGGGGATCCCTGAGGGGTTTAGGGGCACCTGAAGTGGATTTTGGGGTGAATTTGGGGGATTTTGGGTGTCCCTGAGCGGTTTAGGGGGATCTGAAGTGGATTTTGGGGTGAATTTGGGGGATTTTGGGGGTCCCTGAGGGGTTTAGAAGGATCTGAGCAGGATTTTGGGGTGAAGTTGGGGGGTTTTAGGCTGACCATATTTGTCCCTGATTAGCATAAAGGGCGTGGCCA
Source organism: Eopsaltria australis (assembly GCA_034509425.1). Classification (NCBI taxonomy): domain Eukaryota; kingdom Metazoa; phylum Chordata; class Aves; order Passeriformes; family Petroicidae; genus Eopsaltria; species Eopsaltria australis. The sequence continues at coordinate 10,071 of JAVTVJ010005405.1, read as the reverse complement.
CACCCAGTGATCACGGGGCCTTGTTTGAATCAAAAGGGGCGTGACCTAACACCAACATCCACACTCCAACCTCATTTGCGTATAGTCGGTGAATATTCATCATTTATTTGCATAAATACAGGCGTGATTCAATTAAATCTTATTCATTCCCTTGCAATAAACTTCATTTGCATGAAAAGCAGTATCCATCGGCGTTAATTAATCGCATTTCCATCATTTGCATCAAGTGTTTCCCCAAGCCCTCCAAAAGACCCAAAACTTCCCCAAAAAGTCCCCAAAAAGTCCCCAAAATGACCCAGAACTGCCCCAATTTTCCCCAAATCTCCCAAACTGCCCCCAGATCCCCCTTTTCCCCCCTAAAAACCGCATTTTCCTCCATTTTCAGCCATCTTTTCCATGTTTGGTCATTTTTCCCATCTAAGGCCGCCTCATTTGCATAGCGGCCGCGGCCCCGCCCCCAGGGGCGTGGCCTGACGGGCGACTTCTCCCCCAGCAGGCAGCGCATGCGCAGCTCCTGCTCGGCCTGGCTCTAGCCCGGCAGGCACTGAGACCTCCCGGCCACTAGGTGGCGCTAACGCAGTGGGTTTTGAGGCGATCTGAGGGCTTTGGGGGGAAATGTAGGGGATGATGGGGGTCCCAGGTAGAATATGGGGGATTGTGGGGTGAATTTGGTGGATTTTGGGGATCCCTGAGGGGTTTAGGGGCACCTGAAGTGGATTTTGGGGTGAATTTGGGGGATTTTAGGTGTCCCTGAGCGGTTTAGGGGGATCTGAAGTGGATTTTGGGGTGAATTTGGGGGATTTTGGGGGTCCCTGAGGGGTTTAGAAGGATCTGAGCAGGATTTTGGGGTGAATTTGGGGGGTTTTGGGCTGACCATTTTTGTCCCTCATTAGCATAAAGGGCGTGGCCACACCAGTGATCACGGGGCCTTGTTTGAATCAAAAGGGGCGTGGCCTAACGCCAACATCCACACTCAACCTCATTCGTATAGTCGAATATTCATCATTTTGCATAAATACAGTGATTCAATTAAATCTATTCATTCCCTTGCAATAAACTTCATTTGCATGAAAAGCAAGTCCCATCAGCGTTAATTAATCGCATTTCATCATTTGCATCAAGTGTTTCCCAAGCCCTCCAAAGGGCCAAAATGACAAAACTTCCCCAAAGTCCCAAAATGACCCAGAACTGCCCCAATTTTCTAATCCTCCCAGACCTTTAGATCCCCGTTTCCCCCCTAAAACCTCATTTCCTCCATTTCAGCCATCTTTTCCATGGTTGGTCATTTTCCCCATCTAAGGCCGCCTCATTGCATAATGACCCATGACTACTGGGGCCCGTGTGGCCTGACAGGCGACTCCTCCCAACGGGCGGCATCTTTCTGCTTTCGGCCTGGCTCTAGCCCGGCAGGCACTGAGACCTCCCGGCCGCTAGGTGGCGCTAACGCAGTGGGTTTTGAGGCGATCTGAGGGCTTTGGGGGGAAATGTAGGGGATGATGGGGGTCCCAGGTAGAATATGGGGGATTGTGGGGTGAATTTGGTGGATTTTGGGGATCCCTGAGGGGTTTAGGGGCACCTGAAGTGGATTTTGGGGTGAATTTGGGTGATTTTGGGTGTCCCTGAGCGGTTTTGGGAGATCTGAAGTGTATTTTGGGGTGAATTTGGGGGGTTTTGGGGGTCCCTGAGGGGTTTAGAAGGATCTGAGCAGGATTTTGGGGTGAATTTGGGGGGTTTTGGGCTGACCATTTTTGTCCCTCATTAGCATAAAGGGCGTGGCCACACCAGTGATCACGGGGCCTTGTTTGAATCAAAAGGGGCGTGGCCGAACACCAACATCCACACTCCAACCTCATTTGCGTATAGTCGGTGAATATTCATCATTTATTTGCATAAATACAGGCGTGATTCAATTAAATCTTATTCATTCCCTTGCAATAAACTTCATTTGCATGAAAAGCAGTATCCATCAGCGTTAATTAATCGCATTTCCATCATTTGCATCAAGTGTTTCCCCAAGCCCTCCAAAAGACCCAAAATGACCCAAAACTTCCCCAAAGAGTCCCCAAAATGACCCAAAACTGCCCCAATTATCCCCAAATCCCCCAAACTGCCCCCAGATCCCCCTTTTCCCCCCTAAAAACCGCATTTTCCTCCATTTTCAGCCATCTTTTCCATATTTGGTCATTTTCCCATCTAAGGCCGCCTCATTTGCATAGCGGCCGCGGCCCCGCCCCCAGGGGCGTGGCCTGACGGGCGACTCCTCCCCCAGCAGGCGGCGCATGCGCAGCTCCTGCTCGGCCTGGCTCTAGCCCGGCAGGCACTGAGACCTCCCGGCCACTAGGTGGCGCTAACGCAGTGGGTTTGGAGGCGATCTGAGGGCTTTGGGGGGAAATGTAGGGGATGATGGGGTCCCAGGTAGAATATGGGGGATTGTGGGGTGAATTTGGTGGATTTTGGGGATCCCTGAGGGGTTTAGGGGCACCTGAAGTGGATTTTGGGGTGAATTTGGGGGATTTTGGGTGTCCCTGAGCAGTTTAGGGGGATCTGAAGAGGATTTTGGGGTGAATTTGGGGGATTTTGGGGGTCCCTGAGGGGTTTAGAAGGATCTGAGCAGGATTTTGGGGTGAATTTGGGGGTTTTGGGCTGACCATGTTTGTCCCTCATTAGCATAAAGGGCGTGGCCACACCCAGTGATCACGGGGCCTTGTTTGAATCAAAGGGGGCGTGGCCTAACACCAACATCCACACTCCAACCTCATTTGCGTCTAGTCGGTGAATATTCATCATTTTTTTGCATAAATACAGGCGTGATTCAATTAAATCTTATTCATTCCCTTGCAATAAACTTCATTTGCATGAAAAGCAGAGTCCATCAGCGTTAATTAATCACATTTCCATCATTTGCATCAAGTGTTTCCCCAAGCCCTCCAAAAGACCCAAAACTTCCCCAAAAAGTCCCCAAAATGACCCAGAACTGCCCCAATTTTCCCCAAATCCCCCCAAACTGCCCCCAGATCCCCCTTTTCCCCCCTAAAAACCGCATTTTCCTCCATTTTCAGCCATCTTTTCCATGGTTGCTCATTTTTCCCATCTAAGGCCGCCTCATTTGCATAGCGTCCGCGGCCCCGCCCCCAGGGGCGTGGCCTGACGGGCGACTCCTCCCCCAGCAGGCGGCGCATGCGCAGCTCCTGCTCGGCCTGGCTCTAGCCCGGCAGGCACTGAGACCTCCCGTCCACTAGGTGGCGCTAACGCAGTGGGTTTTGAGGCGATCTGAGGGCTTTGGGGGGAAATGTAGGGGATGATGGGGGTCCCAGGTAGAATATGGGGGATTGTGGGGTGAATTTGGTGGATTTTTGGGATCCCTGAGGGGTTTAGGGGCACCTGAAGTGGATTTTGGGGTGAATTTGGGGGATTTTGGGTGTCCCTGAGCGGTTTAGGGGGATCTGAAGTGGATTTTGGGGTGAATTTGGGGGATTTTGGGGGTCCCTGAGGGGTTTAGAAGGATCTGAGCAGGATTTTGGGGTGAATTTGGGGGGTTTGGGCTGACCATATTTGTCCCTGATTAGCATAAAGGGCGTGGCCACAGCCAGTGATCACGGGGCCTTGTTTGAATCAAAAGGGCGTGGCCTAACACCAACATCCACACTCCAACCTCATTTGCGTATAGTCGGTGAATATTCATCATTTTTTGGCATAAATACAGGCGTGATTCAATTAAATCTTATTCATTCCCTTGCAATAAACTTCATTTGCATGAAAAGCAGAGTCCATCAGCGTTAATTAATCGCATTTCCATCATTTGCATCAAGTGTTTCCCCAAGCCCTCCAAAAGACCCAAAATGACCCAAACTTCCCCAAGAAGTCCCCAAAATGACCCAGAACTGCCCCAATTTTCCCCAAATCCCCCCAAACTGCCCCCAGATCCCCTTTCCCCCCCTAAAAACCGCATTTTCCTCCATTTTCAGCCATCTTTTCCATAGTTGGTCATTTTTCCCATCTAAGGCCGCCTCATTTGCATAGCGTCCGCCCAGAGGCGTGGCCTGACAGGCAGCTCACTCCCCAGCAGGCGTATGCTAACTCCTGCTCGGCCTGGCTCCTGGCCGGCGGGCACTGAGACCTCCGGCCACTAGGTGGCTAGCAGTGGAGTTTGGCCGATCTGAGGGCTTTGGGGAAATGCCAGGGGATGATAGGGTCCCCAGGTAGAATATGGGGATTATTGGGGTGTTGGTGGATTTTGGGGATCCCTATGAGGTTTAGGGGCACCTGAAGTGGATTTTGGGGTGAATTTGGGGGATTTTGGGTGTCCCTAGGCGGTTTAGGGGATCTGAAGTGGATTTTGGGGTGAATTTGGGAGTTTGGGGTCCCTGAGGGGTTTAGGAGATCTGAGCAGGTTTTGGGGGTGAATTTAATGGGGATTTTGGGCTGACCATGTTTGTCCCTGATTAGCATAAAGGGCGTGGCCACACCCAGTGATCACGGGGCCTTGTTTGAATCAAAAGGGGCGTGGCCTAACACCAACATCCACACTCCAACCTCATTTGCGTATAGTCGGTGAATATTCATCATTTTTGGCATAAATACAGGCGTGATTCAATTAAATCTTATTCATTCCCTTGCAATAAACTTCATTTGCATGAAAAGCAGAGTCCATCAGCGTTAATTAATCGCATTTCCATCATTTGCATCAAGTGTTTCCCCAAGCCCTCCAAAAGACCCAAAATGACCCAAAACTTCCCAAAAAGTCCCCAAAATGACCCAGAACTGCCCCAATTTTCCCAAATTCCCCAAACTGCCCCAGATCCCCCGTTTCCCCCCTAAAACCGCATTTTCCTCCATTTTCAATATCTTCCATAGTTGGTCATTTTCCCATCTAAAGGCCGCCCTCATTTGCATAGCGGCCGCAGCCCCAGGGGCGTGGCCTGACGGGCGACTCCTCCCCCAGCAGGCGGCGCATGCGCAGCTCCTGCTCGGCCTGGCTCTAGCCCGGCAGGCACTGAGACCTCCCGGCCACTACGTGGCGCTAACGCAGTGGGTTTGGAGGCGATCTGAGGGCTTTGGGGGGAAATGTAGGGGATGATGGGGGTCCCAGGTAGAAAATGGGGGATTGTGGGGTGAATTTGGTGGATTTTGGGGATCCCTGAGGGGTTAGGGGCACCTGAAGTGGATTTTGGGGTGAATTTGGGGGATTTTGGGTGTCCCTGAGCGGTTTAGGGGGATCTGAAGTGGATTTTGGGGTGAATTTGGGGGATTTTGGGGGTCCCTGAGGGGTTTAGAAGGATCTGAGCAGGATTTTGGGGTGAAGTTGGGGGTTTTGGGCTGACCATATTTGTCCCTGATTAGCATAAAGGGCGTGGCCACAGACAGTGATCACGGGGCCTTGTTTGAATCAAAAGGGGCGTGGCCTAACACCAACATCCACACTCCAACCTCATGTGCGTATAGTCGGAGAATATTCATCATTTTTTGGCATAAATACAGGCGTGATTCAATTAAATCTTATTCATTCCCTTGCAATAAACTTCATTTGCATGAAAAACAGAGTCCATCAGCGTTAATTAATCGCATTTCCATCATTTGCATCAAGTGTTTCCCCAAGCCCTCCAAAAGACCCAAAATGACCCAAAACTTCCCCAAAAAGTCCCCCAAATGACCCAGAACTGCCCCAATTTTCCCCAAATCCCCCCAAACTGCCCCCAGATCCCCCCTTTTCCCCCTAAAAACCGCATTTTCCTCCATTTTCAGCCATCTTTTCCATATTTGGTCATTTTTCCCATCTAAGGCCGCCTCAGTTGCATAGCGGCTGCGGCCCCGCCCCCAGGGCCGTGGCCTGACGGGCGACTCCTCCCCCAGCAGGCGGCGCATGCGCAGCTCCTGCTCAGCCTGGCTCTAGCCCGGCAGGCACTGAGACCTCCCGGCCACTAGGTGGCGCTAACGCAGTGGGTTTTGAGGCGATCTGAGGGCTTTGGGGGGAAATGTAGGGGATGATGGGGGTCCCAGGTAGAATATGGGGGATTGTAGGGTGAATTTGGTGGATTTGGGGATCCCTGAGGGGTTTAGGGGCACCTGAAGTGGATTTTGGGGTGAATTTGGGGGATTTTGGGTGTCCCTGAGCGGTTTAGGGGGATCTGAAGTGGATTTTGGGGTGAATTTGGGGGATTTGGGTGTCCCTGAGGGGGTTTAGAAGGATCTGAGCAGGTTTTGGGATGAATTTGGGGGTTTGGGCTGACCATATTTGTCCCTGATTGCTTATAAAGGGCATTAGCCACACCAGCCCAGTGATCACGGGGCCTTGTTTGTGAATCAAAGGGGCGTGGCCTAACACCAACATCCACCTCCAACCTCATTTAGCGTATAGTCGGTGAATATTCATCATTTTTTGCAAAATACAGTATTGATTCAATTAAATCTTATTCATTTCCCTTGCAGACAAACCATTTTGCATGGCGGAGTCATCAGCGTTAGTGTCATTTCCATCATTTGCATCAAGTGTTTCCCCAAGCCCTCAAAGACCCAAAATGACCCCGAACTTCCCCAAAAAGTCCCCAAAATGACCCAGAACTGCCCCAATTTTCCCCAAATCCCCCCAAACTGCCCCCAGATCCCCCTTTTCCCCCCTAAAAACCGCATTTTCCTCCATTTTCAGCCATCTTTTCCATAGTTGGTCATTTTCCCATCTAAGGCCGCCTCATTTGCATAGCGTCCGCGGCCCCGCCCCCAGGGGCGTGGCCTGACGGGCGACTCCTCCCCCAGCAGGCGGCGCATGCGCAGCTCCTGCTCGGCCTGGCTCTAGCCCGGCAGGCACTGAGACCTCCCGGCCACGAGGTGGCGCTAACGCAGTGGGTTTTGAGGCGATCTGGGGGCTTTGGGGGGAAATGTAGGGGATGATGGGGTCCCAGGTAGAATATGAGTTGTGGGAGTGAATTTGGTGGATTTTGGGGATCCTGAGGGTTTAGGGGCACCTGGGGAGGTGGATTTTGGGGTGGTGGGGATTTTGGGTGTCCCTAGTAGGTTTAGGGGATCTGAAGTGGATTTTGGGGTGAATTTGGGGGATTTTGGGGGTCCCTAGGGGTTTAGAAGAGGATCCAAGGCAGGATTTTGGGGTGAAGTTGGGGCTCTTGGGCTGACCATATTTGTCCCTGATTAGCATAAAGGGCGTGGCCACACCCAGTGATCACGGGGCCTTGTTTGAATCAAAAGGGGCGTGGCCTAACACCAACATCCACACTCCAACCTCATTTGCGTATAGTCGGTGAATATTCATCATTTATTTGCATAAATATAGGCGTGATTCAATTAAATCTTATTCATTCCCTTGCAATAAACTTCATTTGCATGAAAAGCAGAGTCCATCAGCGTTAATTAATCGCATTTCCATCATTTGCATCAAGTGTTTCCCCAAGCCCTCCAAAAGACCCAAAATGACCCAAAAACTTCCCCAAAAAGTCCCCAAAATGACCCAGAACTGCCCCAATTTTCCCCAAATCCTCCCAAACTGCCCCCAGATCCCCCTTTTCCCCCTAAAAACCTCATTTTCCTCCATTTTCAGCCATCTTTTCCATAGTTGCTCATTTTTCCCATCTAAGGCCGCCTCATTTGCATAGCGGACGCGGCCCCGCCCCCAGGGGCGTGGCCTGACGGGCGACTCCTCCCCCAGCAGGCGGCGCATGCGCAGCTCCTGCTCGGCCTGGCTCTAGCCCGGCAGGCACTGAGACCTCCCGGCCACTAGGTGGCGCTAACGCAGTGGGTTTTGAGGCGATCTGAGGGCTTTGGGGGGAAATGTAAGGGATGATGGAGGTCCCAGGTAGAATATGGGGGATTGTGGGGTGAATTTGGTGGATTTTGGGGATCCCTGAGGGGTTTAGGGGCACCTGAAGTGGATTTTGGGGTGAATTTGGGGCATTTTGGGTGTCCCTGAGCGGTTTAGGGGGATCTGAAGTGGATTTTGGGGTGAATTTGGGGGATTTTGGGGGTCCCTGAGGGGTTTAGAAGGATCTGAGCAGGATTTTGGGGGTGAATTTAATGGGGATTTTGGGCTGACCATATTTGTCCCTGATTAGCATAAAGGGCGTGGCCACAGCCAGTGATCACGGGGCCTTGTTTGAATCAAAAGGGGCGTGGCCTAACACCAACATCCACACTCCAACCTCATTTCGTATAGTCAGATATTCATCATTTTTTGCATAAATACTGGTGATTCAATTAAATCTTATTCATTCCCTTGCAATAAACTTCATTTGCATGAAAACAGTATCCATCAGCGTTAATTCATCGCATTTACATCATTTGCATCAAGGGTTTCCCCAAGCCCTCCAAAAGACCCAAAATGACCCAAAACTTCCCCAAAAAGTCCCCAAAATGACCCAGAACTGCCCCAATTTTCCCCAAATCCCCCCAAACTGCCCCAGATCCCCCTTTTCCCCCTTAAAAACCGCATTTCCTCCATTTTCAGCCATCTTTTCCATATTTGCTCATTTTTCCCATCTAAGGCCGCCTCATTTGCATAGCGGCCGCGGCCCCGCCCCCAGGGGCGTGGCCTGACGGGCGACTCCTCCCCCAGCAGGCGGCGCATGCGCAGCTCCTGCTCGGCCTAGCTCTAGCCCGGCAGGCACTGAGACCTCCCGGCCACTAGGTGGCGCTAACGCAGTGGGTTTTGAGGCGATCTGAGGGCTTTGAAGAAGAAGGGAAATGTGAGAGGATGATTCCCAAGGTAGAATATATGGGGGTGTGGGAATTGAATTTGGTGGATTTTGAAGGGATCCCTGAGGGGTTTAGAGGCACCACAAAGTGGATTTTTGGGGTGAATTTGGGGGATTTTGGGTGTCCCTGAGCAGTTTAGGGGATCTGAAGTGGATTTTGGGGTGAATTTGGGATTTTGGGGTCCCCTGAGGGGTTTAGAAAAGGATCTGAGCAGGATTTTGGGGTGAATTTGGGGGTTTTGGGCTGACCATATTTGTCCCTGATTAGCATAAAGGCGTGGCCACATAGTGATCACGGGGCCTTGTTTGAATCAAAAGGGGCGTGGCCTAGCACCAACATCCACACTCCAACCTCATTTGCGTATAGTCCGTGAATATTCATCATTTATTTGCATAAATACAGGCGTGATTCAATTAAATCTTATTCATTCCCTTGCAATAAACTTCATTTGCATGAAAAGCAGAGTCCATCAGCGTTAATTAATGGCATTTCCATCATTTGCATCAAGTGTTTCCCCAAGCCCTCCAAAAGACCCAAAATGACCCAAAACTTCCCCAAAAAGTCCCCAAAATGACCCAAAACTGCCCCAATTTTCCGCAAATCCCCCCAAACTGCCCCCAGATCCCCCTTTTCCCCCTAAAAACCGCATTTTCCTCCATTTTCAGCCATCTTTTCCATAGTTGCTCATTTTTCCCATCTAAGGCCGCCTCATTTGCATAGCGGCCGCGGTCCCGCACCCAGGGGCGTGGCCTGACGGGCGACTCCTCCCCCAGCAGGCGGCGCATGCGCAGCTCCTGCTCGGCCTGGCTCTAGCCCGGCAGGCACTGAAACCTCCCGGCCACTAGGTGGCGCTAACGCAGTGGGTTTGGAGGTGATCTGAGGGCTTTGGGGGGAAATGTAGGGGATGATGGGGGTCCCAGGTAGAATATGGGGGATTGTGGAGTGAATTTGGTGGATTTTGGGGATCCCTGAGGGGTTTAGGGGCACCTGAAGTGGATTTTGGGGTGAATTTGGGGGATTTTGGGTGTCCCTGAGCGGTTTAGGGGGATCTGAAGTGGATTTTGGGGTGAATTTGGGGGATTTTGGGGGTCCCTGAGGGTTTTAGAAGGATCTGAGCAGGATTTTGGGGTGAAGTTGGGGGGTTTTGGGCTGACCATATTTGTCCCTGATTAGCATAAAGGGCGTGGCCACACCCAGTGATCACGGAGCCTTGTTTGAATCAAAAGGGGCGTGGCCTAACACCAACATCCACACTCCAACCTCATTTGCGTCTAGTCGGTGAATATTCATCATTTATTTGCATAAATACAGGCGTGATTCAATTAGATCTTATTCATTCCCTTGCAATAAACTTCATTTGCATGAAAGCAGAGT
>JAVTVJ010005404.1:0-14847 GCA_034509425.1 Eopsaltria australis | reverse complement strand
TCCCTTTTCTCTGCGAAAGACAACTCTGCCACCCAGATTCCTGACGTCAGTTTGGGGCAGGGTTTTGGCCCTGCATGGGCAGCCAGGGTCCTTGTCGGTGGCAGCTTGGGTCTGTGATGGATCTTGCTCCATGCGGAATTTGAAGAGGCGGCAGTTGATTCCCAGACATGGGGCCTACGATACAAATGATGGCACTTATCCACGTGGAAGCAAACTCAGTCTCCCAAAACCATGATGCCAGTTTTAAGGAGGCATTTAGCCCTACAATTGCAAGCAGAGTTCTGGTTGATGGCAGCTTGGGTCTGGGAAGGATCTTGATCCATGCGGCATTTCAGGTGGCGTCCGGTGTTGCCTTTTCCCCCAGCCTGGAAAAGAAACTCGAGATCATTTTAGCAAGGAGGTAATATAAAAGGGGATCTTTATTTTGAAGGTCTTCAGGAGCAGTTATGGGAAGGTGTCCATAAAAGCCCAGCCCCTCCAGGGGTGAGTACATATTTATAGCTTTTAGGAAATTAGCATAATTGATTAAGAGCACCAATAAGGAGAACAAGTGGCGATTCAATTCCCCCTCAGGTCAGCCCCTTCCCTGGAGCCCCCCTCTCAGCACTGGCTGCACTCTGCTTATGAAAATGTACCTCAGAGTTGTTCTCGGCCTTGGTTCCCAGGAAGAACTGAGATAGGACAGGGCCTTGCTACCCCCTGGGGCTTGGAGCTCTGGGATTTGTTTTGTCTTTCTGCTTAGGGAAAGGCTATGGAAAGGTACTGGAAAAACTAGCTATTAATATAGTAGGCTACAGAGCCACAAAAATATGTGCAGAGAGTACAGAGAACATATAAAAGAAAAAAGGCAGAAACCAAACGGCATCATTCCCCCCTTTTTTTAGAGACTAACAAGACTCTGTCTTGTCTAGTCTCTACTCTGCATTCAACCATACCTCTGGTTTATACAACTGGCTATCCCACTAGTTGTTACACAGATGCTAATTATAACTACAGTTACTATGAACATTTCTTGTATCTAGGTTCAGTTTGGTAACCATGAAGTGAGTGTACTGAAGATATTCAAAGTTCAGTTAGCTCTTTTGAGAGTTACTTGGTGTAGAATTTGAGTTTGCTTTCAAATTTCAACCAAATTTCTAAAAAATTTTTCATTCAGATTTGCATAAGAACAACAACTAGTGTTAATGATTTTGTGGCTAGTAGGAAATTAAGAGCTATTTTGTTTTGTCAACAGCCTTTAATATGATTAAACATTACATTTGGAATCACAGATCCATGGGCACAGGCCAAATCTTTATCTTGGGGCAAAACTTACCAGGCCAGATTCTCAACTTTGACAAGTTGTCCTTATGAAGAGCTTTTGGATACATTTTGGACTAGAGTTACATGGCAAATTTTAGGACCAAATTTGAATCACGGTTACCAACTGTACAGATAAGAGGTACAAAAGAACAGTTTAAATCATATCATCTCAAATTGTATCAGTCTCTGTTTTCTGGCTGTCTATGGAGCAGACGTCTTCTTAACTCTGGAGCAGTGAATTCAAGGCTCTCTGCCAGCAGCTTTGGAGTTGGTGAGGGTAGTCAGGACTTGGAATGACTCTTTTTACTTAGCTCGTAAGATTACTGTCCCTTCATTCAACAAAGACTCAGTCTCTAGGCTTGAATAGTTGCTAGTCTTCCTTCCTTCTAGATGACTTTGCTCAGTTCTAGATCTTTCATTGATATAATCAGTTCAGCTTTTTGTGATGGCACATTTGATTGTAACACTTTTCTCATGGTTACCTGGTTCGTGGTTGTTCCTGCATAACCTGTCTTTTGTTTGCCATCTCGCATGAAGCTGCTCTCATCTGCATACAGCTCCCAGGCTGGCACATCTTTCAGGTCTGCTCTGCTGGAATAGGCTTCTGCCATGGTCTGCAAACAGTCAGACTTAAATACATTATCAGTTAGTGCTGGGAACAGACATACTAGGATTGACAGCAAACGTTTTCAGAATAACATTATCCAGTTTCAGTAGCATGGCATAGGGTCCATGTCTTCTATGTTCACAGAACAAACTTACAGTGGGTTGCATGCAACTGTTGGATGTATCATTCTTGGGCTGCGGTTGGATGCAGCAATTTTCAGTTGCTGACACTGCCCTAGTTCTCCAGTTTCAGGATTATTTTACATAATAGTAAAGAGTCCTTGGTCTTTTTTACTCACAAGGATACATGAGAAGGTCTTTTACAAATTTAACTCAGTAAAACATTCTAAGATATTTGTTAACACAGGACTCTGCTTACTTATAGCATGGTTTAAGGGAGCCTAAAAACGGCTTCTTGTTCTTTGGGCTCGGTGTTTCCCTTTTGAGTGCTTACCAGAGCAGACCAAGAGCGCTCGCTGCCCTCGCACGGCCGCGGACGGGCGCGGCATGCGGGCACCCCCGCCCAGGGGCACCCCCGGCTCGCCCGCGCTCGGCCCGGCTGCTGCTCACAGCGGCTCTCGGGTGTCCTTTAAAACAAGCTCGTTACTGTGGAAAGTGCGATAGGCCGTTCTGCTCTTAGATCTCACACTCCCGGCCCCTCTGGGCCGGTTGCGGGCGGGGCCCAGGAGCAGCGAGTGAGCCGGGCCGTGGCCGCGCAGCGGCGGCCCCGCCTCCGCCAGAGCAGGGCCGAAGCAGCGCAGCGGCAGCCCCGGTCCCGGTTCGCTTCCTGGGACCGCTCCCCCGCGCATCCCCGGCCGTGACCAGGGCAATGGCAGGAATCACCTCCGCCCCTCTCAGAGCGGCTGGTGCCCCGCTTCTGTCACGGGGGAGTGACCGCCCTGCTCGCGGAGCCGTCCCGGAAGTCCGGGAGTCGCCCTTGCCTTAAAATCTTGGAAAACTTTTTACAGATGGAACATAGAAAGTGGGGGCTTCTCCCCCTTCCCTTACAATGGTGCGAACCGAGCTTTCTCGGCCGTTCCACAAAACTTGCTGGAAGCGAGGATCTCTCCCTCGCCTCCCACTAAGGAGCAGGCTGGACACCAGCCTCTCCACAGACCTGTAGGAAGCGAGGATTTCTCACTCGCCTCCCACCAAGGAGCAGGCTGGGCACCCAGCCGCTCCACAAACCTGTAGGAAGTGGGAATCTCTCCCCAGCTTCCCACCAAGGAGCAGGCTGGGCACCCAGCGGCTCCACAAACCTGTAGGAAGTGGGACTCTCTCCCCAGCCTCCCACCAAGGAGCAGGCTGCACAAAACCCAAAGCCGCCTCCACAAACCTGTAGGAACGGGGCCCAATCCCCACCTCCTACAAGAAGCAGCCAGGGCCTCCCGGCCGCTCCATTGCCCAGATGTCTCCAGGCCAGCTTCCAATTCAAAACTCGCATGTGCTAAACATGAAATAAACTTTCGCACTGTGATTTGCTTTTCTCTACCAGTGAACAATCTCAGCCGAGATCACACACCCGCCTCCTCCCCACCAGCCGATCTCTGGGGCAGGTTGGAAAATCGGCAACAGGAAAAACTTGGAGAAATGATTTTAAAAGCAAATTTTCTCACCACCACGCCAGGTTGTCCTGGGATCGCTAACAATTACTGACTTTAAACAGATACACAATACATAAACAATACACACACATACAAACTACACACTACACAACAGAAAGAACCACCTTTATACTACCTCCTGTGGGATCTTGGAACCATGGTGTCTCGACCTCAGGCCCGTGGCAGGGAATTCTTTAGATTGCTGTCAGAAAGGAATTCCTTGCAGGATGTTTCGGTCCAGAGGAAGGGTACCAGGTTCTCGTGTCCCTTCTGGGTGTGCCAAATAACTGTTGCCTTTTCCCCCAGCCTGGAAAAGAAACTCAAGATCATTTTAGCAAGGAGGTAATATAAAAGGGGATCTTTATTTTGAAGGTCTTCAGGAGCAGATATGGAAAGGTGTCCATAAAAGCCCAGCCCCTCAAGGGGTGAGTACATATTTATAGCTTTTAGGAAATTAGCATAATTGATTAAGAGCACCAATAAGGAGAACAAGTGGCGATTCAATTCCCCCTCAGGTCCAGCCCCTTCCCTGGAGCCCCCCTCTCAGCACTGGCTGCACTCTGCTTATGAAAATGTACCTCAGAGTTGTTCTCGGCCTTGGTTCCCAGGAAGAACTGCGATAGGACAGGGCCTTGCAACCCCCTGGGCTTGGAGCTCTGGAATTTGTTTTGTCTTTCTGCTTAGGAAAGGCTATGGAAAAGGTACTGCGAAAAACAGCTATTAATATAGTAGGCTACAGAGCACAAAAATATGATGCAGAGAGTACAGAGAACAGTATAAAGAAAAGCAGAAAACCAAAACGGCATCCACCGGAGCACAGTGCCTAGGGCCGGACACAAAAAGTGTCCTTTTCTCTGAGAAAGAGAAACTCTGCCCCCAGTCTTGATGTCAGTTTGCGGGAGCGCTTTTGGCCCTGCAAAAGCGGCCCAGCCAGGGTCCTTGTTGGTGCAAGCTTGGGTCTGCCGAGGAATCTTAATCCATGCGGAATTTCAGGATGCGGCTGTCAACTCCCAGATATGTGGCCTTCGATTGCCAAACAATGGCCGCATTTCATGTGAAAGAAAACTCCAGTCCTCCAGATTCATGATGCCAGTTTTTAGGAGGCATTTAGCCCTACAATTGCAGCAAGAGTTCTAGTTAATGGCAACTTGGGTCTGGGAAGGATCTTGATCTGTGCGGTGTCCGGTGGCGTCCGGGAGCAGGATGCCTTAGGGCGGGGATACAAAAAGTGTCCCTTTTCTCTGAGAAAGAGAACTCTGCCCCCCAGTTTCTTGATGTCAGTTTGGAGGAGGGTTTTGGCCCTGCAAGTGCAGCCAGGTCCTTTTCGGTGGCAGCTTGGGTCTGTGAGGGATCTTGCTCCATGCGGAATTTGAAGAGGCGGCAGTCGACTCCCAGACAGGGGTCCTACGATACAAATGATGGCAACTTTTCCACGTGAAAGAAAACTTAGGCCCCCAGATTCATGATATCGGTTTGGTTGAGGGTTTTAGCCCTACAAATGCAACCAGAGTCCTGGTTGATGGCAGCTTGCGTCAGCGAATAATCTTGATTCATACGGAAATTCAGATGGCGTCCGGGAGCACAGTGCCTTAGGCGCCAGGACACAAAAAGTGTCCCTTTTCTCTGAGAAAGAGAACTCTGCCCCCAGTTCTTGATGTCAGTTTGGAGGAGGGTTTTGGCCCTGCAAGGGAGCACGGCCGTCGCCTGTTCGTGGCAGCTTGGTTCTGCGAGGAATCTTGATCCATACGGAATTGAAGACGCCAGCATGGAGCAGAGCTGCCTTAGGGCCAGGACACAGAAAAGTGTCCCTTTTCTTGAGAAAAGAACTCTCCCCCAGTTCTTGATGTCAGTTTGGAGGAGGGTTTTGGCCTGCCAAGGGCAGCCAGGTCCTTGTTGGTGCAAGCTTGGTCATGCGAGGAATCTTAATCCATGCGGAATTTCAGCATGCGGCTGTCAACTCCCAGATATGTTGCCTTTGAAGCAAACAATGGCGTATTTCCATGTGAAAGAAAACTCAGTCCCCCAGATGCATGATGCCATTTTTTAGGAGGCATTTAGCCCTATAATTGCAGCCAGAGTTCTAGTTGATGGCAGCTTGGGTCTGGGAAGGATCTTGATCCATGCGGCATTTCAGGTGGCGTCCGGTGTTGCCTTTTCCCCCAGCCTGGAAAAGAAACTCGAGATCATTTTAGCAAGGAGGTAATATAAAAGGGGATCTTTATTTTGAAGGTCTTCAGGAGCAGTTATGGAAAGGTGTCCATAAAAGCCTACCCCCTCCAGGGGTGAGGACATATTTATAGCTTTTAGGAAATTAGCATAATTGATTAAAAGTACCAATAAGGAGAACAAGTGCTGATTCAATTCCCCCCCAGGCCCAGCCCCTTCTCTGGGGTCCCTCTCTCAGCACTGGCTCTACTTTGTTTATGAAAATGTACCTAGAGTTGTTCTCTAGCTCCTGGGTTCCTAGGAAGAACCAGAGATAGCCCTGCAAACTTCTGGGCTTGGAGCTCTGGAATTTGTTTTGTCTTTCTGCTTAGGGAAAGGCTATGGAAAGGTACTGGAAAAACTAGCTATTATTATAGTAGGCTACAGAGCCACAAAAATATGGGCAGAGAGTACAGAGAACATATAAAAAGAAAAAAGGCAGAAACCAAACGGCATCATTCCCCCCTTTTTTAGAGACTAACAAGACTCTGTCTTGTCTAGTCTCTACTCTGCATTCAACCATACCTCTGGTTTATACACCTGGCTATCCCACTAGTTGTTACACAGATGCTAATTATAACTACAGTTACTATGAACATTTCTTTCATCTAGGTTCAGTTTGGTAACCATGAAGTGAGTGTAGTGAAGATATTCAAGGTTCAGTTAGCTCTTTTGAGAGTTACTTGGTGTAGAATTTGAGTTTGCTTTCAAATTTCAACCAAATTTCTAAAAAAATTTTTCATTCAGATTTGCATAAGAACAACAACTAGTGTTAATGATTTTGTGGCTAGTAGGAAATTAAGAGCTATTTTATTTTGTCAACAGCCTTTAATATGATTAAACATTACATTTGGAATCACAGCTCCATGGGCACAGGCCCAATCTTTATCTTGGGGCAAAACTTACCAGGCCAGATTCTCAACTTTGACAAGTTGTCCTTATGAAGAGCTTTTGGATACATTTTGGACTAGAGTTACATGCAAATTTAGGACCAAATTTGAATCACGGTTACCAACTGTACAGATAAGAGGTACAAAAAGAACAGTTTAAATCATATCATCTCAATTTGTATCAGTCTCTGTTTTCTGGCTGTCTATGGAGCAGACGTCTTCTTAACTCTGGAGCAGTGAATTCAAGGCTCTCTGCCAGCAGCTTTGGATTTGGTGAGGGTAGTCAGGACTTGGAATGACTCTTTTGACTTAGCTCGTAAGATTACTGTCCCTTCATTCAACATAGACTCAGTCTCTAGGTTTGAATAGTTGCTAGTCTTCCTTCCTTCTAGATGACTTTGCTCAGTTCTAGATCTTTCATTGATATAATCAGTTCAGCTTTTTGTGATGGTACATTTGATGGTAACACTTTTCTCATGGTTACCTGGTTCGTGGTTGTTACTGCATAACCTGTCTTTTGTTTGCCATCTCGCATGAAGCTGCTCTCATCTGCATACAGCTCCAGGCTGGCACATCTTTCAGGTCTGCTCTGCTGGAATAGGCTTCTTCCATGGTCTGCAAACAGTCAGACTCCAAATACATTATCAAGTTATGCTGGGGAACAGGCTTTACACTAGATTGACGCTGGCAAAACGCTTGGGAATAACATTATCCAGTTTCAGTAGCATGGCATAGGGTCCATGTCTCTATCAAGATCCTTCCAGACCCATGTAAGCTGCCATCAGCTAGAACTCTTGGCTGCAATTGTAATAAAATGCCTCCAAAAACCGCCAGCATCATGTAATCTGGGGGACTGAGTTTTCTTCGTTCATGGAAATAATGCCATTGCTCTGCATCAAGGTCACATATCTGGGAGTTGACAGCCGCATGCTAAAATTCCGCATGGATTAAGATTCCTCACAGACCCAAGCTGCCACCGACAAGGACCCTGGCTGCCCTTGCAGGGCCAAAACCCTCCTCCAAACTGACATCAAGAAAGTGGGGGGCAGAGTTCTCTTTCCCAGAGAAAAGGGACACTTTTTGTGTCCCAGCCCTAAGGCACTGTGCCCCGGTGATGCCGCTTGTTTCATTCTTTTTCTTTTATATGTTGTCTGTACTCTCTGCACATATTTTGTGGCTCTGTAGCCTACTATATTAATAGCTAGTTTTTCCAGTACCTTTCCATAGCCTTTCCCTAAGCAGAAAGACAAAACAAATTCCAGAGCTCCAAGCCCCAGGGGGTTGCAAGGCCCTGTCCCATCTCAGTTCTTCCTGGGAACCAAGGCTGAGAACAACTCTGAGGTACATTTTCATAAGCAGAGTGCAGCCAGTGCTGAGAGGGGGGCTCCAGGGAAGGGGCTGGACCTGAGGGGGAATTGAATCGCCACTTGTTCTCCTTATTGGTGCTCTTAATCAATTATGCTAATTTCCCAAAAGCTATAAATATGTACTCACCCCTGGAGGGGCTGGGCTTTTATGGACACCTTTCCATAACTGCTCCTGAAGACCTTCAAAATAAAGATCCCTTTTTATATTACCACCTTGCTAAAATGATCTCGAGTTTCTTTTCCAGGCTGGGGGAAAAGGCAACAGTTATTTGGCACACCCAGAAGGGACACGAGAACCTGGTACCCTTCCTCTGAACCGAAAACATCCTGCAAGGAATTCCTTTCTGACAGCAATCTAAAGAATTCTCTGCCCACGTGGGTCTACAGGTCGAGACACCATGGTTCCAAGATCCCACAGAGGTAGTATAAAGGTGGTCTTTCGTTGTGTAGTGTAATTTGTATGTGTGTATTGTTTATGTATTGTGTATCTGCTTTAAAGTCAGTAATTGTTAGCGATCCCAGGACAACCTGGCGTGGTGGTGAGAAAATTTGCTTTTGAAATCATTTCTCCAAGTTTTTCCTGTTGCCGATTTTCCAACCTGCCCCAGAGATCGGCTGGTGGGGAGGAGGCAGGTGTGTGATCTCGGCTGAGATTGTTCAATGGTAGAGAAAAGCAAATCACAGTGCGAAAGTTTATTTCATGTTTAGCACATGCGAGTTTTGAATTGAAAGCTGGCCTGGTGACATCTGGGCATGGAGCGGCCGGGGGAGGCCTGGTCTGCTTCTTGGTAGGAGGTGGGGGATGGGCCCCGCTTCCTACAGGTTTGTGGAGCGGCTGGGCGTCCAGCCTGCTCCTTGGTGGGAGGCGAGTGAGAAATCCTCGCTTCCTACAGGTCTGTGGAGAGGCTGGGTGTCCAGCCTGATCCTTAGTGGGAGGCGAGGGAGAGATCCTCGCTTCCTGCCAGGTTTGTGGGAGCGGCCGGGTGCCCAGCCTGCCCTGGTGGGAGGCTGGGGAGAGATTCCCACTTCCTACAGGTTTGTGGAGCGGCTGGGCGCCCAGCCTGCTCCTTGGTGGGAGGCGAGTGAGAAATCCTCGCTTCCTACAGGTCTGTGGAGAGGCTGGGTGTCCAGCCTGCTCCTTAGTGGGAGGCGAGGGAGAGATCCCCGCTTCCAGCAAGTTTTGTGGAACGGCCGAGAAAGCTCGGTTCGCACCATTGTAAGGGAAGGGGGAGAAGCCCCCACTTTCTATGTTCCATCTGTAAAAAGTTTTTCCAAGATTTTAAGGCAAGGGCGACTCCCGGACTTCCGGGACGGCTCCGCGAGCAGGGCGGTCACCCCCCCGTGACAGAAGCGGGGCACCAGCCGCTCTGAGAGGGGCGGAGGTGATTCCTACCATTGCCCTGGTCACGGCCGGGGGATGCGCGGGGGAGCGGTCCCAGGAAGCGAACCGGCACCGGGGCTGCCGCTGCGCTGCTTCAGCCCTGCTCTGGCGGAGGCGGGGCCGCCGCTGCGCGGCCACGGCCCGGCTCACTCGCTGCTCCTGGGCCCCGCCCGCACCGGCCCAGAGCTGGCCGGGAGTGTGAGATCTAAGAGCAGGAACGGCCCTATCGCACTTTCCACAGTAACGAGCTTGTTTTAAGGACACCCGAGAGCCGCTGTGAGCAGCAGCACTGGCCGAGCGCGGGCGAGCCGGGGGTGCCCCTGGGCGGGGGTGCCCGCATGCCGCGCCCGTCCCCGGCCGTGCGAGGGCAGCGAGCGCTCTTTGTCTGCTCTGGTAGCACTCAAAAGGGAAACACCGAGCCCAAAGAACAAGAAGCCGTTTTTAGGCTCCCTTAAACCATGCTATAAGTAAGCAGAGTCCTGTGTTAACAAATATCTTAGAATGGTTTACTGAGTTAAATTTGTAAAAGACCTTCTCCTGTATCCTTGTGAGTAAAAAAAGACCAAGGACTCTTTACTATTATGTAAAATAATCCTGAAACTGGAGAACTAGGGCAGTCAGCAACTGAAAATTGCTGCATCCAACCAGCAGCCAAGAATTGATATATCCAACAGTTGCATGCAACCCACTGTAAGTTTCTTCTGTGAACATAGAAGACATGGACCCTATGCCATGCTACTGAAACTGGATAATGTTATTCTGAAAACGTTTGCTGTCAATCCTAGTATGTCTGTTCCCAGCACTAACTGATAATGTATTTAAGTCTGACTGTTTGCAGACCATGGAAGAAGCCTATTCCAGCAGAGCAGACCTGAAAGATGCCAGCCTGAGCTGTATGCAGATGGAGAGCAGCTTCATGCGAGATGGCAAACAAGACAGGTTATGCAGTAACACCACGAACCAGGTAAATCCATGAGAAAAGTACTACCATCAAAATGTACCATCACAAAAAAAGCTGAACTGATTATATCAATGAAAGATCTAGAACTGAGCAAAGTCATCTAGAAGGAAGGAAGACTAGCAACTATTCAATCCTAGAGACTGAGTCTATGTTGAATGAAGGGACAGTAATCTTACGAGCTAAGTCAAAAGAGTCATTCCAAGTCCTGACTACCCTCACCAAATCCAAAGCTGCTGGCAGAGAGCCTTGAATTCACTGCTCCAGAGTTAAGAAGACGTCTGCTCCATAGACAGCCAGAAAACAGAGACTGATACAAATTGAGATGATATGATTTAAACTGTTCTTTTGTACCTCTTATCTGTACAGTTGGTAACCGTGATTCAAATTTGGTCCTAAAATTTGCATGTAACTCTAGTCCAAAATGTATCCAAAAGCTCTTCATAAGGACAACTTGTCAAAGTTGAGAATCTGGCCTGGTAAGTTTTGCCCCAAGATAAAGATTGGGCCTGTGCCCATGGAGCTGTGATTCCAAATGTAATGTTTAATCATATTAAAGGCTGTTGACAAAACAAAATAGCTCTTAATTTCCTACTAGCCACAAAATCATTAACACTAGTTGTTGTTCTTATGCAAATCTGAATGAAAAATTTTTTTAGAAATTTGGTTGAAATTTGAAAGCAAACTCAAATTCTACACCAAGTAACTCTCAAAAGAGCTTACTGGACCTTGAATATCTTCAGTACACTCACTTCATGGTTACCAAACTGAACCTAGATAAAAGAAATGTTCACAGTAACTGTAGTTATAATTAGCATCTGTGTAACAACTAGTGGGATAGCCAGTTGTATAAACCAGAGGTATGGTTGAATGCAGAGTAGAGACTAGACAAGACAGAGTCTTGTTAGTCTCTAAAAAAGGGGGGAATGATGCCGTTTGGTTTCTGCCTTTTTTCTTTTATATGTTCTCTGTACTCTCTGCCCATATTTTTGTGGCTCTGTAGCCTACTATATTAATAGCTAGTTTTTCCAGTACCTTTCCATAGCCTTTCCCTAAGCAGAAAGACAAAACAAATTCCAGAGCTCCAAGCCCCAGGGGGTTGCAAGGCCCTGTCCTATCTCAGTTCTTCCTGGGAACCAAGGCCGAGAACAACTCTGAGGTACATTTTCATAAGCAGAGTGCAGCCAGTGCTGAGAGGGGGGCTCCAGGGAAGGGGCTGGACCTGAGGGGGAATTGAATCGCCACTTGTTCTCCTTATTGGTGCTCTTAATCAATTATGCTAATTTCCTAAAAGCTATAAATATGTACTCACTCCTGGAGGGGCTGGGCTTTTATGGACACCTTTCCATAACTGCTCCTGAAGACCTTCAAAATAAAGATCCCCTTTAATATTACCTCCGTGCTAAAATGATCTCGAGTTTCTTTCCAGGCTGGGGGAAAAGGCAACACCGGACGCCACCTGAAATGCCGCATGGATCAAGATCCTTCCCAGACCCAAGCTGCCATCAGCTAGAACTCTGGCTGCAATTGTAGGGCTAAATGCCTCCTAAAAACTGGCATCATGCATCTGGGGACTGAGTTTTCTTTCACATGGAAAAGCGCCATTGTTTGTATCGAAGGCCACATATCTGGGAGTTGACAGCCGCATGCTGAAATTCCGCATGGATTAAGATTCCTCGCAGACCCAAGCTGCCACTAACAAGGACCCTGGCTGCCCTTGCAGGGCCAAAACCCTCCTCCAAACTGACATCAAGAAACTGGGGGGCAGAGTTCTCTTTCTCAGAGAAAAGGGACACTTTTTGTGTCCCGGCCCCTAAGGCACTGTGTCTCGGTGATGCCGTTTGGTTTCTGCCTTTTTTCTTTATATGTTCTCTGTACTCTCTGCCCATATTTTTGTGGCTCTGTAGCCTACTATATTAATAGCTAGTTTTTCCAGTACCTTTCCATAGCCTTTCCCTAAGCAGAAAGACAAACAAATTCCAGAGCTCCAAGCCCCAGGGGGTTGCAAGGCCCTGTCCTATCTCAGTTCTTCCTGGGAACCAAGGCCGAGAACAACTCTGAGGTACATTTTCATAAGCAGAGTGCAGCCAGTGCTGAGAGGGGGGCTCCAGGGAAGGGGCTGGACCTGAGGGGGGAATTGAATCGCCACTTGTTCTCCTTATTGGTGCTCTTAATCAATTATGCTAATTTCCTAAAAGCTATAAATATGTACTCACCCCTGGAGGGGCTGGGCTTTTATGGACACCTTTCCATAACTGCTCCTGAAGACCTTCAAAAATAAAGATCCCCTTTTATATTACCTCCTTGCTAAAATGATCTCGAGTTTCTTTTCCAGGCTGGGGGAAAAGGCAACAGTTATTTGGCACACCCAGAAGGGACACGAGAACCTGGTACCCTTCCTCTGGACCAAAAACATCCTGCAAGGAATTCCTTTCTGACAGCAATCTAAAGAATTCTCTGCCACGGGCCTGAGGTCGAGACACCATGGTTCCAAGATCCCACAGGAGGTAGTATAAAGGTGGTTCTTTTCGTTGTGTAGTGTGTAGTTTGTATGTGTGTGTATTATTTATGTATTGTGTATCTGTTTAAAGTCAGTAATTGTTAGCGATCCCAGGACAACCTGGCGTGGTGGTGAGAAAATTTGCTTTTGAAATCATTTCTCCAAGTTTTTCCTGTTGCCGATTTTCCAACCCGCCCCAGAGATCGGCTGGTGGGGAGGAGGCAGGTGTGTGATCTCGGCTGAGATTGTTCACTGGTAGAGAAAAGCAAATCACAGTGCGAAAGTTTATTTCATGTTTCGCACATGCTAGTTTTGAATTGAAAGCTGGCCTGGAGACATCTGGGCATGGAGCGGCCGGGGGAGGCCTGGTCTGCTTCTTGGTAGGAGGTGGGGGATGGGCCCCGCTTCCTACAGGTTTGTGGAGCGGCTGGGTGTCCAGCCTGCTCCTTGGTGGGAGGCTGGGGAGAGATACCCTCTTCCTACAGGTCTGTGGAGCGGCTGGGTGTCCAGCCTGCTCCTTGCGGGAGGCTGGGGAGAGATTCCCACCTCCCACAGTTTGTGGAGCGGCTGGGTGCCCAGCTCAGTTCTTTGGTGGCAGCTAGAGAGATTCCCACTTCCTACAGGTTTGTGGAGCGGCTGGGTGCCCAGCCTGCTCCCTTGGTGGGAGGCCAGTGAGAAACTCGCTTCCTCATAGGTTCAGGCTGGGTGTCCAGCCTGTTCTCAGTGGGAGGCGAGAGATCCCCGCTTCCAGCAAGTTTGTGGAACGGCCGAGAAAGCTCGGTTCGCACCATTGTAAGGGAAGGGGAGAAGCCCCCACTTTCTATGTTCCATCTGTAAAAAGTTTTTCCAAGATTTTAAGGCAAGGGCGACTCCCGGACTTCCGGGACGGCTCCGCGAGCAGGGCGGTCACTCCCCCGTGACAGAAGCGGGGCACCAGCCGCTCTGAGAGGGGCGGAGGAGATTCCTACCATTGCCCTGGTCACGGCCGGGGGATGCGCGGGGGAGCGGTCCCAGGAAGCGAACCGGGACCGGGGCTGCCGCTGCGCTGCTTCGGCCCTGCTCTGGCGGAGGCGGGGCCGCCGCTGCGCGGCCACGGCCCGCCTCACTCGCTGCTCCTGGGCCCCGCCCGCACCGGCCCAGAGCGGGCCGGGAGTGTGAGATCTAAGAGCAGGAACGGCCCTATCGCACTTTCCACAGTAACGAGCTTGTTTTAAGGACACCCGAGAGCCGCTGTGAGCAGCAGCACGGGCCGAGCGCGGGCGAGCCGGGGGTGCCCCTGGGCGGGGGTGCCCGCATGCTGCGCCCGTCCCCGGCCGTGCGAGGGCAGCGAGCGCTCTTTGTCTGCTCTGGTAAGCACTCAAAAGGGAAACACCGAGCCCAAAGAACAAGAAGCCGTTTTTAGGCTCCCTTAAACCATGCTATAAGTAAGCAGAGTCCTGTGTTAACAAATATCTTAGAATGGTTTACTGAGTTAAATTTGTAAAAGACCTTCTCCCTGTATCCTTGTGAGTAAAAAAGACCAAGGACTCTTTACTATTATGTAAAATAATCCTGAAACTGGAGAACTAGGGCAGTCAGCAACTGAAAATTGCTGCATCCAACCAGCAGCCAAGAATTGATACATCCAACAGTTGCATGCAACCCACTGTAAGTTTGTTCTGTGAACATAGAAGACATGGACTCTATGCCATGCTACTGAAACTGGATAATGTTATTCTGAAAACGTTTGCTGTCAATCCTAGTATGTCTGTTCCCAGCACTAACTGATAATGTATTTAAGTCTGACTGTTTGCAGACCATTCCAGCAGAGCAGACCTGAAAGATGTGCCAGCCTGGGAGCTGTATGTAGATGAGAGCAGCTTCATGCGAGATGGCAAACAAAAGACAGGTTATGCAGTAACAACCACGAACCAGGTAACCATGAGAAAAGTGTTACCATCAAATGTACCATCACAAAAAGCTGAACTGATTATATAAATGAAAGATCTAGAACTGAGAAAAGTCATCTAGAAGGAAGGAAGACTAGCAACTATT
>JAVTVJ010005401.1:0-20142 GCA_034509425.1 Eopsaltria australis | reverse complement strand
TGTTCCAGACATTTTCGCGCAGGCTCGCCTGAGCCATCAATTTTTTCACCAAAATGCAGCGGCGCTCCGTAGGATGTTTCATCTGTCCTTAGAGCAAGCCCGCAGCATCGTGGCCACATGTCCATCTTGTCAAGCTTATCAACTGCCATCCTTTAATGCTGGAATTAACCCCAGAGGGTTGAATTCCAATGAATTGTGGCAGTCTGATGTGACGCATTTTCAACCATTTGGAAGACTTAAATATATACATGTATCCGTTGATACATTTTCGGGAGCCGTTTTCGCCTCAGCACACCCTGGCGAAAAGGCCAAAGATGTTAAAAAACATTTCATGATGGCGTTTTCCGTACTCGGAATCCCAAAACACATCAAAACCGATAATGGGCCTGCGTATGTTTCAGCCTCCCTGCGCCAATTCTTCCAGGCCTGGGGAGTTGAACATACGACCGGTATCCCTCATTCTCCAACCGGACAAGCTCTTGTAGAAAGGAAACATCAAGATATAAAAAGAATCCTTGCACAGCAGCGGGGAGGGGCAGAGGAGAAGTCGCCCGTTGAGCGCCTCTGCAAAGCTCTTTTTACATTGAATTTTTTAAATTGTACAGACAAGGAGCCATCCCCCCCCGTGTTCAGGCACTTTAAAAATTCGACCAATTCTAAATTAGCAGTGAGGCCGCCTGTGCTGTTCAAGGATCCTGAGAGCCATCAAATCCAAGGTCCGGCACCCTTAATTGTTTGGGGGAGGGGATACGCCTGTGTTTCAACTCCAGGAGGTCCGAAGTGGATTCCGGCCAAGTACGTGAGGCCTTTCGTAGAAAGTCAGAGAAAGAACCTGTCGATAGACGTAGAAGAGAACCCAACACACGCCTGGAAAAGAAGAAAGCGACGACGACACTTACCTGATGTGCCAGACCCAAGACTACTTACCACTCCGCAACGACGAAACAGCCTGTGAACATGTTTCTGTGAAACCCCCCAGAACGACCTTATTATTTATTCTACCCTATCCTTCCCTACTTATCCTACTTACCTACCTTTAGTCTAACCTAACATTCCCTGATAATTCAATCCCAGTGTTATAATCTTTCAGTTAAAAAGGGGGGTGGAGAAGAATGGAGGCACCGTTGGGAGAATGGGAAGTGCTGAGGAGATTGAAAATTAGTTTCAGATTATTTAAGAATGTTGATGATGTTCGTTTTAACAACAGGTTGAAAATCAATATCCAAATGGAAGTCTTAAGGATCATCCTTGCCCTGACCATTCTACTGGATATTCCCCAAGAAGCCGAGGAGTGGCTGATACCACAACCCAAGGAAAATGTTTGGATAACTCTGGCCAAGACACTTAAGCAAGATAGTATGTGTTTGAACATGGGGTCCATCACCTACCCCATGTCCATGTGTCTAGTGGGTATCCCCCTGCAAGAAAGCGACATCATTCTTGCAGGAATAAAGCCCAATCCGGTAAGGGAGTGGGAAGCCTGGCTGAAGACCTTGCCGCATGCACCAAGTGAGCCCCAGGAATTGGACTTATTGGGGGCCGCTCAAGCAGATTTTTGCGTTGAATTTAAATATGAATTTAGTGGAAATGAGCATTATAGAGCTAGAATAGGGGACATCCGTAAAAAAGATGTACACCCCCTGAAAAGATCAAATTATAATTATGGCAGATGGTGTAACCGGACCATCACCAAATTTTACCCATGGTCTCCTGCCAGCACTCTCCATCTGACCCTTGCTGATCCTAAGGCTCTGCCCAAAGGAATTTTTCTTATCTGCGGTGACAGAGTCTGGGCTGGGATACCTTCCCGTCCCCAAGGAGGGCCGTGCACGTTGGGAAGACTAACCCTCATGGCCCCCGACAAAACCAAAATTCTTCAATGGAAAAAATTTTCTGATTCGGCTCGTCAAAAGAGAGAAGCTACGATTTGGGACGAAAGTTGTAATTCTGAAGTAAAACATTGGAGTTTTTCTAAGAGGGTGGCTGCCTCTGTCCTAGTGCCCTGGGTAGCAGCAGCTAAGGCGTTGGGGGAACTTGGCCATCTCGAATGTTGGTTAGGCAAGCAAGCTAACCTAACATCCCGTGCGTTGGCTCAACTGTTGGAGGACGGGGAAACCACTAGACGCGCCACCCTGCAAAACCGCGCAGCCATAGACTTCTTACTCCTCGCCCATGGGCACGGGTGCGAGGAGTTTGAAGGACTATGCTGCATGAATTTAACATCTCACTCACAGAGTATCCATGCCACTCTGAAACAATTACAAGAACAATTCACTCAGTTGAAGGTAGAAAGTGAAGACTGGTTAGATCATTTATTGAGTGACTGGGGAATATCAAAATGGGGCACAGATTTGCTAAAATCATTGCTATGGATATTGATTGTTGTTGTCATCATATTATGTATGTTTGCCTGTTTTAAAAATGTTTTAGTAGCGTTAGTTCAACGGGCTTTTTTAAATAAAAAGAAAGGGGGAGATGTGGGAGTTGTTAACTCAAAAGCGAAGCCTAAAGGCTCGAAGGCTTCCTGGTGGAATGGTCCATCAGGGAGTCGCCCCCCTGCAAGTAAACCAACTATGGTTTAGCCCGGTTTGCAGACACTCCCATGTTAACGCCCAAGTTGACACCCCTTGTTTGTTACTGGTTGTATTACCTTTCATTAATAGTTTGATTGACATGTACTTCTAGAAAGTTCTGTGTACCTCAGTTCCTGATTGGCTGTCACTCCTGAACTCCTCCCCTGACCTTACCTGATTGGTGATTGTGGAAAGCTCCCTCCCCAACTCCTCCCCTTACCTGCTCCCTGATTGGTTACTGTGTTCGGTATTTAAGATGTTGTCGGGACCCTCTCGGGGCTCTTTTGCCTCAGGTCCCAGAGTGTTAATAAACCTCTGTTGCTGAGAGCATCGAGTCGCTCCTTACTTTGTGGCTACTCAGAACTAAACCCTGAAACGACCCTTGCACGCCTATCGCCTTGTGGAATCTCCTAAGATTCCCTCGCTGTCCATCCTCCGGGACGGGACTGTGAGGACACAGAGGGGCCGATAGGCAACCACCTAGCACAAGGCCTAGGGGGTTTCTGAGGCTGCAGCTGAAGGTCAGAGCTAGCGGAAGAAAACCTGAAAGCTGCACACAATGGAGTCACTCTATAGTCAGAAGAGAGCAACTAGCGTGTGACAATGCAGCAGCGATAGTGTGAGAAGTGAGCCACTCTATTCTCACAAGAGAGCCACTCTAATGTCACAAGTGAGCCACTATTGTCACAATAGAGGTACTGAAGCCCCACCATGTAGCCACCTTTGTTCCACAATCGTGCCGCTACTGTCCCAATAGAGCCACTCTGATGTCACAATTCAGCTACAATGGTGTCAAAATAGAGCCAATATTGCGTCACAATACAGCCACAATTGTGTCACAAGAAAGCAACTCTAGTGGCACAAGAGGGCCACTAGTGTAACAATTAGATAGCCATTATACTGCCACAATACAGCCACTATTGTGTCACAATAGTGCCGCCACTGAAACAATAGAGCCACTAGACTGTCAAAAGAGAAACACTGTTGTGTCGCAACAGAGCCACTTGGGTCATAATAGTGCATCAAGGTGTCACAATACAGCTCCTTTATGTCACAATAGAGCCACCATGGTGTCACAACAGAGACACCATGGTGTCACTAGAGAACCACGTTAGTGTCACAGTAGAGCCGCTAGTGTCACAATAGAGCCTCTCTACTGTCATCATAGAAACACCATTGTGTCCCAATTGAGCCGCTAGTGTCACAAGAGAGCCCAGAGAGTGTCACAATGGAGCCCAGAGAGTGTCGCAGTAGAGCCACTCTAATATCACTCTAGAACACTAGAGTATCACAATAGAGTCCCTAGTGTCACAACAGTTCCACTGGAGTGTCCCTGCAGAGCCATTATTGTGTCACAATAGGGCCGCTCTAGGCTCACAATAGAGCCACTATACTGTCCCCATAGCACCACTAGAGTGTCACAATACTGCCACTGTAGTGTCACACTACATCCACTCTAGTGTCACAAGAAAGCCATTCTTGTGTCACAATGAAACAATTCTAGTGCCCCAGTAGAGCCACTATTGTGTCCTAATAGATCCACTATTGTGTCACAATCGAGCCACTAGAGGGTCACAATGGGGTCACTCTATTGTCACAAGAGAGCAACTAGAGTGTCACAATACAGCAGCTATAGTGTCACAATCGAGATGCTGTAGTGTCACAAGTGAGCCACTGTAATCTCGCAAGAGAGCCACACTAATGTCACAAGAGAGCCACTAGTGTCACAATAGAGCTACTCTAGCTTTACAATGTAGCCACCATTGTGCCACAATAGTGCCGCTACTGTCACTATAGAGCCACTCTAATGCCACAATACAGCCACTATGGTGTCACAATACAGGCAAAATCTTGTCCACATAGAGCCACTATCATGCCATCATAGAGCCACTCTAGGGTCACAGTACATCCACTATTGTGTCACAATACAGCCACTATTGTGTCACAATCAAGCAACTCCAGTGTCACAATAGAGCCATTATTGTAACAATAAGACTGCCATTATACTGCCACAATACAGCCACTATTGTGTCACAATAGTGCCGCCACTGAAACAATAGAGCCAGTAGGCTGTCAAAAGAGAAACAGTGTTGTGTCACAACAGAGCCGCTAGCGTCATAATAGGGCCCATGCGGTGTCACAATACCGCTCCTTTATGTCACAATAGAGCCACCATGGTGTCACCATAGAGCCACGTTAGAGTCACAATAGAGCGACTAGTGTCACAATAGAGCCACTCTACTGTCAGAAACACCGTTGGGTCACAATTGAGCCACTAGTGTCACAAGAGAGCCCTGAGAGTGTCACAATGGGGACCCTAGAGTGTCGTACTAGAGCCACTTTTGATGCCGTTTGGTTTACTGCTTTTTTTCTTTTATATGTTCTCTGTACTCTTTGCACATATATTTGTAGTTCTGTAGCTTACTGTATTAATAGCTAGTTTTTCCAGTACTTTTCCATGGCCTTTCCCTAAGCAGAAAGAGAAAACAAATTCCAGAGCTCCAAGCCCCAGGGGGGTTCAAGGCCCTGTCCTATCTCGGTTCTTCCTGGGAACCAAGGCCGAGCACAACTCTGAGGTACATTTTCATAAACAAAGTACAGCCAGTGCTGAGAGGGGGGCTCCAGAGAAAGGGCTGGACCTGGGGGGGAATTGAATCACCACTTCTTCTCCTTATTGGTGCTTTTAATGAATAATGCTAATTTCCTAAAAGCTATAAATATGTACTCACCCCTGGAGGGGCTGGGCTTTTATGGACACCTTTCCAAAACTGCTCCTGAAGACCTTAAAAATAAAGATCCCATTTTATATTACCTCCTTGCTAAAATGATCTCGAGTTTCTTTTCCAGGCTGGGGGAAAAGGCAACACTTTAATACCACTGTAAAGCACTATAGCATCACAATAGAGTCACTCGTGTCGCAACAGTTCCACTAGAGTGTCCCAGCAGAGACATTATTGTGTCACAATAGAGCCACTCTAGGCTCACAATAGAGCCACTATGGGGTCACAATGGAGCGATTGTAGTGTCACAAGAGAGCAACTATAGTGTAACAATAGAGCAACTATTGTGTCACAATACAGCAGCTATAGGGTCACAATAGACACTGTAATATCACAAGTCAGCCACAGTAACTTTACAATTGAGCCGCTAGTGTCACAAGTGAGCCACTATTATGTCACAATACAGCCAGCATGGTGTCACAATAGAGCCACTATTCTGTCACAATAGAGTCACTGGTACAAAAATTAAACTGCTGTTATACTGCCACAATACAGCCACCAATGTGTCACAATAGTGCCGCCACTGAAAAAATAGAGCCACTAGACTGCCAAAAGACAAACACTGTTGTGTCACAGCAGAGCCACTTGGGTCATAATAAAGCCCATGCGGTGTCACAATACAGCTCCTTTATGTCACAATAGAGCCACCATGGCGTCACCATAGAGCCACGTTAGTGTCACAATAGAGCGACTAGTGTCACAATAGAGCCGCTCTACTGTCATCATAGAAACACCGTTGTGTCCCAATTGAGCCACTAGTGTCACAAGAGAGCCCAGAGAGTGTCACAATGGAGCCCAGAGAGTGTCCCAACAGAGCCACTCTAATATCACTCTAGAACTACTAGAGTATCATAATGGAATCACTTGTGTCACAACAGTTCCACTGGAGTGTCCCTGCAGAGCCATTATTGTGTCATAATAGGGCCACCGTAGGCTCACAAGAGAGCCACCAGACTGTCACAATAGCTCCTCTATAGTGTCACAGTACATCCACTCTAGTGTCACCAGAAAGTCATTATTGTATCACAATGAAACATCTATAGTGCCACAGGAGAGAGTCACAATTGTGTCACAATAGAGCCACTAGAGGGTCACAATGGAGTCACTCTATAGTCACAAGAGAACAACTAGCGTGTCACAATACAGCAGCTATAGTGTCACAAGGGAGCCACTGTATTCTCACAAGAGAGCCACTCTAACGTCACAAGTGAGCCACTAGTGTCACAATAGAGGTACTGAAGCTCCACAATGCAGGCACCACTGTGCAACAATAGTGCCGCTAGTGTAACAATAGAGCCACTCGAATGCAACAATTTACCTACAATGGTGTCAAAATTGAGCCAATATTGTGTCACAATACAGCCAGCACGGTGTCACAAGAAAGCAACTCTAGTGGCAAAAAAGAGCCACTAGTGCAACAATTAGATAGCATTATACTGCCACAATACAGCCACTATTGTGTCACAGTAGCGCCGCCACTGAAACAATAGAGCCACTAGACTGTCAAAAGACAAACATTGTTGTGTCACAGCAGAGCCACTTGGGTCATAATAGTGTATCAAAGGTGTCACAATAGAGCACCTTTATGTCACAATAGAGCAACCATGATGTCACCATAGAGCCACGTTAGTGTCACAATAGAGCGACTAGTGTCACAATAGAGTCACTCTACTGTCATCATAGAAACACCATTGTGTCCCAATTGAGCCACTAGTGTCGCAAGAGAGCCCAGAGAGTGTCGTAGTAGAGCCACTCTAATATCACTCTAGAACACTAGAGTATCACACTAGAGTCCCTAGTGTCACAACAGTTCCACTGGAGTGTCCCAGCAGAGCCATTATTGTGTTACAATAGGGGCACTCTAGGCTCACAATAGAGCCACTATACTGTCCCCATAGCACCACTAGTATGTCACAATACTGCCACTGTAGTGTCACACTACATCCGCTCTAGTGTCGCAAGAAAGCCATTCTTGTGTCACAATGAAACAATTAGAGTGCCCCAGTAGAGCCACTATTGTGTCCTAATAGATCCACTATTGTGTCACAATAGAGCCACTAGAGGGTCACAATGGAGGCACTCTATTGTCACAAGAGAGCAACTAGAGTGTCACAATACAGCAGCTATAGTGTCACAATCGAGATGCTGTAGTGTCACAAGTGAGCCACTGTAATCTCGCAAGAGAGCCACTCTAATGTCACAAGAGAGCCACTAGTGTCACAATAGAGCTACTCTAGCTTTACAATGTAGCCACCATTGTGTCACAATAGTGCCACTACTGTCACTATAGAGCCACTCTAATGTCACAATACAGCTACAATGCTGTCACAATACAGCCACTATGGCGTCTCAATACAGGCAAAATCATGCCCACAATAGTGCGACTATCATGCAATCATAGAGCCACTCTAGGGTCACAGTACATCCACTATTGTGTCACAATACAACCACTATTGTGTCACAATCAAGCAACTCCAGTGTCACAATAGAGCCATTAGTGTAACAATAAGACTGCCATTATACTGCCACAATACAGCCACTATTGTGTCACAACAGTGCCGCCACTGAAACAATAGAGCCACTAGACTGTCAAAAGACAAACACTGTTGTGTCACAACAGAGCCGCTAGGGTCACAATAGGGCCTATGCGCAGTCACAATACTGCTCTTTTATGTCACAATAGAGCCACCATGGTGTCACCATAGAGCCACGTTAGTGTCACAATAGAGCGACTAGTGTCACAATAGAGCCATACTACTGTCAGAAACACCGTTGTGTCACAATTGAGCCACTAGTGTCACAAGAGAGCCCAGAGAGTGTCACAATGGAGCCCCTAGAGTGACGTAAGAGAGCCACTTTAATATCACTGTCAAACCACTATAGCATCACAATAGAGTCACTTGTGTCGCAACAGTTCCACTAGAGTGTCCCAGCAGAGACATTATTGTGTCACAATAGAGCCACTCTAGGCTCACAATAGAGCCACTATGGGGTCACAATGGAGTGATTCTAGTGTCACAAGAGAGCAACTATAGTGTAACAATAGAGCAACTATTGTGTCACAATACAGCAGCTATAGGGTCACAATAGACACTGTAATATCACAAGTGAGCCACGGTAATTTTACAATAGAGCCGCTAGTGTCACAAGTGAGCCACTATTATGTCACAATACAGCCAGCATGCTGTCACAATAGAGCCACTATTCTGTCACAATAAAGTCACTGGTACAAAAATTAGACTGCTGTTATACTGCCAAAATACAGCCACCAATGTGTAACAATAGTGCCGCCACTAAATCAATAGAGGCACTAGACTGTCAAAAGAGAAACACTGTTGTGTCACAACAGACCCGCTAGGGTCATAATAGGGCCCATGCGGTGTCACAATACCGCTCCTTTATGTCACAATAGAGCCACCATGGCGTCACCATAGAGCCACGTTAGTGTCACAATAGAGCGACTAGTGTCACAATAGAGCCACTCTACTGTCATCATAGAAACACCGTTGTGTCACAATTGAGCCGCTAGTGTCACAAGATAGCCCAGAGAGTGTCACAATGGAGCCCAGAGAGTGTCCCAATAGAGCCACTCTAATATGACTGTCGAACTACTAGAGTATCATAATGGAATCACTAGTGTCACAACAGTTCCACTGGAGTGTCCTAGCGGAGCCATTATTGTGTCACAATAGGGGCACTCTAGGCTCACAATAGAGCCACTATACTGTCACAATAGCTCCTCTATAGTGTCACAGTACATCTACTCTAGTGTCACCAGAAAGTCATTATTGTATCACAATGAAACATCTATAGTGCCACAGGAGAGAGTCACAATTGTGTCACAATAGAGCCACTAGAGGGTCACAATGGAGTCACTCTATAGTCACAAGGGAGCAACTAGCGTGTCAGAATACAGCAGCTATAGTGTCACAAGGGAGCCACTGTATTCTCACAAGAGAGCCACTCTAATGTCACAAGTGGGCCACTAGTGTCACAATAGAGGTACTGAAGCTCCACGATGCAGCCACCACTGTGCCACAATAGTGCCGCTAGTGTAACAATAGAGCCACTCTAATGTCACAATTCAGCTACAATGGTGTCAAAATAGAGCCAATCTTGTGTCACAATACAGCCAGCAAGGTGTCACAAGAAAGCAACTCTAGTGGCACAAAAGAGCCACTAGTGCAACATTTAGATAGCCATTATAGTGCCACAATACAGCCACCAAAGTGTAACAATAGTGCCGCCACTGCAACAATAGAGCCACTAGACTGTCAAAAGAGAAACACTGTTGTGTCACAACAGAGTCACTTGGGTCATAATAGTGTATCAAGGGTGTCACAATAGAGCACCGTTATGTGACAATAGAGCCACCATGGTGTCACCATAGAACCACATTAGTGTCACAGTCGAGCGACTAGTGTCACAATAGAGTCGCTCTACTGTCATCATAGAAACACCATTGTGTCCCAATTGAGCCGCTAGTGTCGCAAGAGAGCCCAGAGAGTGTCACAATGGAGCCCAGAGAGTGTCGCAGTAGAGCCACTCTAATATCACTCTAGAACCCTAGAGTATCACAATAGAGTCCCTAGTGTCACAACAGTTCCACCCGAGTGTCCCAGCAGAGCCATTATTGTGTCACAATAGGGCCGCTCTAGGCTCACAATAGAGCCACTATACTGTCCCCATAGCAGCACTAGAGTGTCACAATACTGCCACTGTAGTGTCACACTACATCCACTCTAGTGTCACAAGAAAGCCATTCTTGGGTCACAATGAAACAATTAGAGTGCCCCAGTAGAGCCACTGTTGTGTCCTAATAGATCCACTATTGTGTCACAATAGAGCCACTAGAGGGTCACAATGGAGTCACTCTATTGTCACAAGAGAGCAACTAGAGTGTCACAATAAACCAGCTATAGTGTCACAATCGAGATGCTGTAGTGTCACAAGTGAGCCACTGTAATCTCGCAAGAGAGCCACTCTAATGTCACAAGAGAGCCACTAGTGTCACAATAGAGCTACTCTAGCTTTACAATGTAGCCACCATTGTGCCACAATAGTGACGCTACTGTCACTATAGAGCCACTCCAATGTCACAATACAGCTACAATGCTGTCACAATACAGCCACTATGGTGTCACAATACAGGCAAAATCATGTCCACATAGAGCCACTATCATGCCATCATAGAGCCACTCTAGGGTCACAGTACATCCACTATTGTGTCACAAAACAGCCACTATTGTGTCACAATCAAGCAACTCCAGTGTCACAATAGAGCCATTAGTGTAACAATTAGATAGCCATTATACTGCCACAATACAGCCACTATTGTGTCACAACAGTGCCGCCACTGAAACAATAGAGCCACTAGACTGTCAAAAGACAAACACTGTTGTGTCACAACAGAGCC
Organism: Eopsaltria australis; assembly: GCA_034509425.1. Taxonomy (NCBI): domain Eukaryota; kingdom Metazoa; phylum Chordata; class Aves; order Passeriformes; family Petroicidae; genus Eopsaltria; species Eopsaltria australis. The sequence goes on along the minus strand of JAVTVJ010005401.1, from coordinate 9,373 downwards.
GCTAGCGTCATAATAGGGCCCATGCGGTGTCACAATACAGCTCCTTTATGACACAATAGAGCCACCATGGTGTCACCATAGAGCCACGTTAGTGTCACAATAGAGCGACTAGTGTCACAATAGAGCCACTCTACTGTCAGAAACACCGTTGTGTCACAATTGAGCCACTAGTGTCACAAGAGAGCCCAGAGAGTGTAACAATGGAGCCCCTAGAGTGACGTAAGAGAGCCACTTTAATATCACTGTCAAACCATTATAGCATCACAATAGAGTCACTTGTGTCGCAACACATCCACCAGAGTGTCCCAGCAGAGCCATTATTGTGTCACAATAGAGCCACTCTAGGCTCACAATAGAGCCACTATGGGGTCACAATGGAGTGATTGTAGTGTCACAAGAGAGCAACTATAGTGTAACAATAGAGCAACTATTGTGTCACAGTACAGCAGTTCTAGGGTCACAATAGACACTGTAATATCACAAGTGAGCCACGGTAGTTTTACAATAGAGCCACTAGAGTGTCACAAGTGAGCCACTATTATGTCACAATACAGGCAGCATGGTGTCACAATAGAGCCACTATTCTGTCACAATATAGTCACCGGTACAAAAATTAGACTGCTGTTATACTGCCACAATACAGCCACCAATGTGTCACAATAGTGCCGCCACTGAAACAATAGAGCCACTAGACTGTCAAAAGAGAAACACTGTTGTGTCACAACAGACCCGCTAGGGACATAATAGGGCCCATGCGGTGTCACAATACAGCTCCTTTATGTCACAATAGAGCCACCATGGTGTCACCATAGAGCCACGTTAGTGTCACAATAGAGCGACTAGTGTCACAATAGAGCCACTCTACTGTCATTATAGAAACACCGTTGTGTCCCAATTGAGCCGCTAGTGTCACAAGAGAGCCCAGAGAGTGTCACAATGGGGCCCCTAGAGTGACGTAATAGAGCCACTTTAATATCACTGTCAAACCACTAGAGCATCACAATAGAGTCACTCGTGTCGCAACAGTTCCACTAGAGTGTCCCAGCAGAGCCATTATTGTGTCACAATAGAGCCACTCTAGGCTCACAATAGAGCCACTATGGGGTCACAATGGAGTGATTCTAGTGTCACAAGAGAGCAACTATAGTGTAACAATAGAGCAACTATTGTGTCACAATACAGCAGCTATAGGGTCACAATAGACACAGTAATATCACAAGTCAGCCACGGTAATTTTACAATAGAGCCGCTAGTGTCACAAGTGAGCCACTAGTATGTCACAATACAGCCAGCATGGTGTCACAATAGAGCCACTATTCTGTCACAATAGAGTCACTGGTACAAAAATTAGACTGCCGTTATACTGCCACAATACAGCCACCAATGTGTCACAATAGTCCGCCACTGAAAAAATAGAGCCACTAGACTGTCAAAAGAGAAACACTGTTGTGTCACAACAGACCCGCTAGGGTCATAATAGGGCCCATGCGGTGTCACAATACCGCTCCTTTATGTCACAATAGAGCCACCATGGCGTCACCATAGAGCCACGTTAGTGTCACAATAGAGCGACTAGTGTCACAATAGAGCTACTCTACTGTCATCATAGAAACACCGTTGTGTCCCAATTGAGCCACTAGTGTCACAAGAGAGCCCAGAGAGTGTCACAATGGAGCCCAGAGAGTGTCCCAATAGAGCCACTCTAATATCACAATCGAACTACTAGAGTATCATAATGGAATGACAAGTGTCACAACAGTTCCACCCGAGTGTCCCAGCAGAGCCATTATTGTGTCACAATAGGACCACTCTAGGCTCACCATAGAGCCACTATACTGTCACAATAGCTCCTCTATAGTGTCACAGTACATCCACTCTAGTGTCACGAGAAAGTCATTATTGTATCACAATGAAACATCTATAGTGCCACAGTAGAGAGTCACAATTGTGTCCAATAGAGCCACTAGAGGGTCACAATGGAGTCACTCTATAGTCACAAGAGGCAACTAGCGTGTCACAGTACAGCAGCTATAGTGTCACAAGGGAGCCACTGTATTCTCTCAAGAGAGCCACTCTAATGTCACAAGTGAGCCACTAGTGCCACAATAGAGGTACTGAAGCTCCACAATGTAGCCACCACTGTGCCACAATAGTGCCGCTACTGTAACAATAGAGCCACTCTAATGTCACAATTCAGCTACAATGGTGTCAAAATAGAGCCAATATTGTGTCACATTACAGACACTATTGTGTCACAAGAAAGCAACTCTAGTGGCACAAAAGAGCCACTAGTGCAACAGTTAGATACCCACTATACCGCCACAATACAGCCACTATTGTGTCACAATAGTGCCGCCACTGAAACAATAGAGCCACTAGACTGTCAAAAGAGAAACACTGTTGTGTCACAACAGAGCCACTTGGGTCATAATAGTGCATCAAGGGTGTCACAATAGAGCTCCTTTATGTCACAATAGAGCCACCATGGTGTCACAATAGAACCACGTTAGTGTCACAGTAGAGCGACTAGTGTCACAATAGAGCCACTCTACTGTCATCATAGAAACACAATTGTGTCACAATTGAGCCGCTAGTGTCACAAGAGAGCCCAGAGAGTGTCACAATGGAGCCCAGAGAGTGTCGCAGTAGAGCCACTCTAATATCACTCTAGAACACTATAGTATCACAATAGAGTCCCTAGTGTCACAACAGTTCCACTGGAGTGTCCCAGCAGAGCCATTATTGTGTCACAATAGGGCCGCTCTAGGCTCACAATAGAGCCACTATACTGTCCCCATAGCACACTAGAGTGTCACAATACTGCCACTGTAGTGTCACACTACATCCACTCTAGTGTCACAAGAAAGCCATTCTTGTGTCACAATGAAACAATTAGAGTGCCACAGTAGAGCCACTATTGTGTCCTAATAGATCCACTATTGTGTCACAATAGAGCCACTAGAGGGTCACAATGGAGTCACTCTATTGTCACAAGAGAGCAACTAGAGGGTCACAATACAGCAGCTATAGTGTCACAATCGAGATGCTGTAGTGTCACAAGTGAGCCACTGTAATCTCGCAAGAGAGCCACTCTAATGTCACAAGAGAGACACTAGTGTCACAAGAGAGCTACTCTAGCTTTACAATGTAGCCACCATTGTGCCACAATAGTGCCGCTACTGTCACTATAGAGCCACTCTAATGTCACAATACAGCTACAATGGTGTCACAATACAGCCACTATGGTGTCACAATACAGGCAAAATCATGTCCACATAGAGCCACTATCATGCCATCATAGAGCCACTCTAGGGTCACAGTACATCCACTATTGTGTCACAATACAGCCACTATTGTGTCACAATCAAGCAACTCCAGTGTCACAATAGAGCCATTAGTGTAACAATAAGACTGCCATTATACTGCCACAATACAGCCACTACTGTGTCACAACAGTGCCGCCACTGAAACAATAGAGCCACTAGACTGTCAAAAGACAAACACTGTTGTGTCACAACAGACCCGCTAGGGTCATAATAGGGCCCATGCGGTGTCACAATACCGCTCCTTTATGTCACAATAGAGCCACCATGGTGTCACCATAGAGCCACGTTAGTGTCACAATAGAGCGACAAGTGTCACAATAGAGCCACTCTTCTGTCAGAAACACCGTTGTGTCACAATTGAGCCACTAGTGTCACAAGAGAGCCCAGAGAGTGTCACAATGGGGCCCCTAGAGTGACGTAAGAGAGCCACTTTAATATTACTTTCAAACCACTATAGCATCACAATAGAGTCACTCGTGTCGCAACAGTTCCACCAGAGTGTCCCAGCAGAGCCATTATTGTGTCACAATAGAGCCACTCTAGGCTCACAATAGAGCCACTATGGGGTCACAATGGAGTGATTGTAGTGTCACAAGAGAGCAACTATAGTGTAACACTAGAGCAACTATTGTGTCACAATACAGCAGCTATAGGGTCACAATAGACACTGTAATATCACAAGTGAGCCACGGTAATTTTACAATAGAGCCGCTAGTGTCACAAGTGAGCCACTATTATGTCACAATACAGCCAGCATGGTGTCACAATAGAGCCACTATTCTGTCACAATAGAGTCACTGGTACAAGAATTAGACTGCTGTTATACTGCCAAAATACAGCCACCAATGTGTAACAATAGTGCCGCCACTAAATCAATAGAGGCACTAGACTGTCAAAAGAGAAACACTGTTGTGTCACAACAGACCCGCTAGGGTCATAATAGGGCCCATGCGGTGTCACAATACCGCTCCTTTATGTCACAATAGAGCCACCATGGCGTCACCATAGAGCCACGTTAGTGTCACAACAGAGCGACTAGTGTCACAATAGAGTCGCTCTACTGTCATCATAGAAACACCATTGTGTCCCAATTGAGCCGCTAGTGTCGCAAGAGAGCCCAGAGAGTGTCACAATGGAGCCCAGAGAGTGTCGCAGTAGAGCCACTCTAATATCACTCTAGAACCCTAGAGTATCACAATAGAGTCCCTAGTGTCACAACAGTTCCACTGGAGTGTCCCTGCAGAGCCATTATTGTGTCACAATAGGGCCGCTCTAGGCTCACAATAGAGCCACTCTACTGTCCCCATAGCACCACTAGAGTGTCACAATACTGCTACTGTAGTGTCACACTACATCCACTCTAGTGTCACAAGAAAGCCATTCTTGGGTCACAATGAAACAATTAGAGTGCCCCAGTAGAGCCACTATTGTGTCCTAATAGATCCACTATTGTGTCACAATAGAGCCACTAGAGGGTCACAATGGAGTCACTCTATTGTCACAAGAGAGCAACTAGAGGGTCACAATACAGCAGCTATAGTGTCACAATAGAGATGTTGTAGTGTCACAAGTGAGCCACAGTAATCTCGCAAGAGAGCCACTCTAATGTCACAAGAGAGCCACTAGTGTCACAATAGAGCTACTCTAGCTTTACAATGTAGCCACCATTGTGCCACAATAGTGCTGCTACTGTCACTATAGAGCCACTCTAATGTCACAATACAGCTACAATGGTGTCAGAATAGGGCCACTATGGTGTCACAATACAGGCAAAAATCATGTCCACATAGAGCCACTATCATGCCATCATAGAGCCACTCTAGGGTCACAGTACATCCACTATTGTGTCACAATACAGCCACTATTGTGTCACAATCAAGCAACTCCAGTGTCACAATAGAGCCATTAGTGTAACAATAAGACTGCCATTATACTGCCACAATACAGCCACTATTGTGTAACTACATTTCCACCACTGAAACAATAGAGCCACTAGACTGTCAAAAGAGAAACACTGTTGTGTCACAACAGAGCCGCTAGGGTCATAATAGGGCCAATGCGGTGTCACAATACCGCTTATTTATGTCACAATTGAGCCACCATGGTGTCACCATAGAGCCACGTTAGTGTCACAATAGAGCGACTAGTGTCACAATAGAGCCACTCTACTGTCAGAAACACTGTTGTGTCACAATTGAGCCGCTAGTGTCACGAGAGAGCCCAGAGAGTGTCACAAAGGGGCCCCTGGAGTGACGTAAGAGAGCCTCTTTAATATCACTGTCAAACTACTAGAGCATCACAATAGAGTCACTCGTGTCGCAACAGTTCCACTAGAGTGTCCCAGCAGAGCCATTATTGTGTCACAATAGAGCCACTCTAGGCTCACAATAGAGCCACTATGGGGTCACAATGGAGTGATTCTAGTGTCACAAGAGAACAACTATAGTGTAACAATAGAGCAACTATTGTGTCACAATACAGCAGCTATAGGGTCATAATAGACACTGTAATATCACTAGTGAGCCACGGTAATTTTACAATAGAGCCGCTAGTGTCACAAGTGAGCCACTATTATGTCACAATACAGCCAGCATGGTGTCACAATAGAGCCACTATTCTGTCACAATAGAGTCACTGGTACAAGAATTAGACTGCTGTTATACTGCCACAATACAGCCACCAAAGTGTCACAATAGTGCCGCCACTACAACAATAGAGTCACTAGACTGTCAAAAGAGAAACAGTGTTGTGTCACAACAGAGCCACTTGGGTCATAATAGTGCATCAGGGGTGTCACAATAGAGCTCCTTTATGTCACAATAGAGCCACCATGGTGTCACAATAGAACCACGTTAGTGTCACAGTAGAGCGACTAGTGTCACAATAGAGCCACTCTACTCTCATCATAGAAACACCATTGTGTCCCAATTGAGCCACTAGTGTCACAAGAGAGCCCAGAGAGTGTCACAATGGAGCCCAGAGAGTGTCCCAATAGTGCCACTCTAATATTACTGTCGAACTGCTAGAGTATCACAATAGAGTCACTCGTGTTGAAACAGTTCCACCCGAGTGTCCCAGCAGAGCCATTATTGTGTCACAATAGGGACACTCTAGGCTCACAATAGAGCCACTATACTGTCACAATAGCTCCTCTAGAGTGTCACAGTACATCCACTCTAGTGTCACGAAAAAGTCATTATTGTATCACAATGAAACACCTATAGTGCCACAGTAGAGAGTCACAATTGTGTCACAATAGAGCCACTAGAGGGCCACAATGGAGTCACTCTATAGTCACAAGAGAGCAACTAGCGTGTCACAATACAGCAGCTATAGTGTCACAAGGGAGCCACTGTATTCTCACAAGAGAGCCACTCGAATGTCACAAGTGAGCCACTAGTGTCACAATAGAGGTACTGAAGCTCCACAATGTAGCCACCATAGTGCTACAATAGTGCCGCTACTTTCACGAAAGAGCCACTCGAATGTGACAATTCAGCTACAATGGTGTCAAAATAGAGCCAATATTGTGTCACAATACAGCCACTATTGTGTCACAAGAAAGCAACTCCAGTGGCATAAAAGAGCCACTAGTGCAACAATTCGATAGCCATTATACTGCCACAATACAGCCACCAATGTGTCACAACCGTGCCGCCACTGAAACAATAGAGCCACTACACTGTCCAAAGAGAAACACTGTTGTGTCTCAACAGAGCCACTTGGGTCATAATAGTGCATCAAGGGTGTCACAATAGAGCACCTTTATGTCACAATAGAGCCACCATGTTGTCACCATAGAGCCACGTTAATGTCACAATAGAGCGACAAGTGTCACAATAGAGCCACTCTACTGTCATCATAGAAACACCGTTGTGTCACAATTGAGCTGCTAGTGTCACAAGAGAGCCCAGAGAGTGTCACAATGGAGCCCAGAGAGTGTCGCAGTAGAGCCACTCTAATATCACTCTAGAACACTAGAGTATCACAATAGAGTCCCTAGTGTCACAACCGTTCCACCCGAGTGTCCCAGCAGAGCCATTATTGTGTCACAATAGGGCCGCTCTAGGCTCACAATAGAGCCACTATACTGTCCCCATAGCAGCACTAGAGTGTCACAATACTGCCACTGTAGTGTCACACTACATCCACTCTAGTGTCACAAGAAAGCCATTCTTGTCTCACAATGAAACAATTCTAGTGCCACAGTAGAGCCACTGTTGTGTCCTAATAGATCCACTATTGTGTCACAATAGAGCCACTAGAGGGTCACAATGGAGTCACTCTATTGTCACAAGAGAGCAACTAGAGTGTCACAATACAGCAGCTATAGTGTCACAATCGAGATGCTGTAGTGTCACAAGTGAGCCACTGTAATCTCGCAAGAGAGCCACACTAAGGACACAAGAGAGCCACTAGTGTCACAATAGAGCTACTCTAGCTTTACAATGTAGCCACCATTGTGCCACAATAGTGCCGCTACTGTCACTATAGAGCCACTCCAATGTCACAATACAGCTACAATGGTGTCACAATACAGCCACTATGGTGTCACAATACAGGCAAAATCATGTCCACATAGGGCCACTAGCATGCCATCATAGAGCCACTCTAGGGTCACACTACATCCACTATTGTGTCACAATACAGCCACTATTGTGTCAAAATCAAGCAACTCCAGTGTCACAATAGAGCCATTAGTGTAACAATTAGACTGCCATTATACTGCCACAATACAGCCACTATTGTGTCACAACAGTGCCACCACTGAAACAATAGAGCCACTAGACTGTCAAAAGAGAAACACTGTTGTGTCACAACAGACCCGCTAGGGTCATAATAGGGCCCGTGCAGTGTCACAATACCGCTACTTTATGTCACAATAGAGCCACCATGGTGTCACCATAGAGCCACGTTAGTGTCACAATAGAGCGACTAGTGTCACAATAGAGCCACTCTACTGTCAGAAACACCGTTGTGTCACAATTGAGCCACTAGTGTCACAAGAGAGCCCAGAGAGTGTCACAATGGGGCCCCTAGAGTGACATAAGAGAGCCACTTTAATATCACTTTCAAACCACTATAGCATCACAATAGAGTCACTCGTGTCGCAACAGTTCCACCAGAGTGTCCCAGCAGAGCCATTATTGTGTCACAATAGAGCCACTCTAGGCTCACAATAGAGCCACTATGGGGTCACAATGGAGTGATTCTAGTGTCACAAGAGAGCAACTATAGTGTAACAAAAGAGCAACTATTGTGTCACGATACAGCAGCTATAGGGTCACAATAGACACTGTAATATCACAAGTCAGCCACAGCAATTTTACAATAGAGCCGCTAGTGTCACAAGTGAGCCACTATTATGTCACAATATAGCCAGCATGGTGTCACAATAGAGCCACTATTCTGTCACAATAGAGTCACTGGTACAAAAATTAGACTGCTGTTATACTGCCACAATACCACCACCAATGTGTCACAATAGTGCCGCCACTGAAACAATAGAGCCACTAGACTGTCAAAAGAGAAACACTGTTGTGTCACAACAGAGCCGCTAGGGTCATAATAGGGCCCATGCGGTGTCACAATACAGCTCATTTATGTCACAATAGAGCCACCATGGTGTCACCATAGAACCACGTTAGTGTCACAATAGAGCGACTAGTGTCACAAGAGAGCCCAGAGAGTGTCACAATGGAGCCACTCTAATATCACTGTCGAACTACTAGAGTATCATAATGGAATCACTAGTGTCACAACAGTTCCACTGGAGTGTCCCAGCAGAGCCATTATTGTGTCACAATAGGGCCGCTCTAGGCTCACAATAAAGCCACTATACTGTCCCCATAGCACCACTAGAGTGTCACAATACTGCCACTGTGGTGTCACAGTACGTCCACTCTAGTGTCACAAGAAAGCCATTCTTGTGTCACAATGAAACAATTCTAGTGCCCCAGTAGAGCCACTATTGTGTCCTAATAGATCCACTATTGTGTCACAATAGAGCAACTAGACGGTCACAATGGAGTCACTCTATTGGCACA